>MU227547.1:406368-436938 GCA_018584345.1 Thuja plicata
CTTCAAGTGTACCTCCAACACCTCGTATAGCATTGAATACTTTTATTCTTGTGCTATACTACATGATATTTTCACCTTCTTTCATTCTGAGATCATCAAACTTTCCTCTAAGGCTTTCTGCCTTGGCTCTCAGAACATTTGCATCACCTACATGTACAATTTTCAACTTGTCCCACATTTTCTTTGCATTTTTACAATCTTTGACATCCTCAAATTCAATATTAGAGAGTGAGGCTAAAAGCTCTATAACCATGCAATTATGTTCATGCTTTAATCTCAATTGATCTACTATCAATGGTCTTGTAGGCAACACATATTCAATATCTAAGTATTGAGTAATATCATTTCCAATACCTGATAAGTGAAGCTTTATCCTGCTTTGCCATGAAGCAAAGTTTTCCTTGTTCAACTTGGGCACATCTCATCTATTCATCTTGTGATCTTTACTTAGGTCTTGAAGCCTTCCTTCTAAGCACACAAGATTTGATACCAATTGTTAGTAATAATTGAGAGGGGGGGGGGGTGAATTAGTGGCCTCAAAAATTTATGTAATTTAAACTTTAATCCACCAATCAATACTTCTCCAATTATTAAGTCCCTACAAGATGCATGCCTTTGAAATACTTGAAACAAATAACTATATGTCGGTTTACCTTGTCTGTCCTTATTCTCCTTGATAACTGATAAGCAGTAAACTATATTTACCAATACTTAGTAAATATGCAGAGTATACCAATCAATCCATAAATGCATATGTAGAATGTAAAATAATAAAGTAATGAACCATACACATATAACACAAGAATTTTAACGTGGAAACCCTGTTAAGGGAAAAAACCACTGGGACCGGTACCCCAAATTTCCACTCTTCTAAAGTGAGCCCTGATAGGAGCCAACCCTGTTAAAGGTTACAAACACATGGTTAAGTGCGACCTTGTTAGAGGATTTTTATACATAGGTTGTCACTTAGTATCTGGCATCTATGCTACCATCCTTGAATCAGTCTCATGAATGTCAATAGGCTTTATGCTAATCTTACTACCATCCTTGAATCAGCCTCCTTCTTAGACTTTCAATAGGCTTTAGATAAGACCGATGCTACTATCATGAGTCAATCTTTTGGTAATCTGTTAGGATATACCTCAATCACAAAAGACTGTTAAGTCTTGATTTGTTAAGAGACTTAATGCTTCAATTGTTAAACTAAAACAAAATGACTTGTTTCTAATGCAACTGAATTGCAGATTTTCAGATCTATTTACTTACACTCTCTTTCTGATCAATGTATCAATTCAATTCTTTGTACTTAACTCTTTCTACTCTGTGATGTTGTGCTTTTATGTTCGTCGGTGTCTATAGAATTCTTTAGCTCTCCCTTAGCTTGATTGATCAGGACTGCATGAAGTTTATCCTCCATCAGCTTCTCTTCAACATCTTCTGTCAGTTCACTCCCCCGTGTATCTAATTACTTCTAGGAATGAATTATGCTTGTCTCTTATATAGACATGATATTCCTTAATTCTAGGTTCTTTATTCTTGGCGTGAAAAATAATCCAACCAAGTTGATTTGTGGCTTTAACTCCTGATTTATCTCATAGTTATCTTCTTGCCAGTTGTACAAATCACTTACTTAACTATGGTCGAATAAAAAAAATAAAACAACCATTTAAGTCTATCCTTTAGCTCTGTCAGCTAGATATTTTGTCATTTTTTGATCTCTCTATTTCGTTGGTCAATTTTGCAGTTCATCGCCGGTGACAACTACCAGTTCCATCGATGCAACTTCAATTAGCTTCGAGATCTCTGTCCATCGGGCATCATTGGATCTTGCTCGTCGGGCAACACTATTTCTAGCTCATCGGGAATCCTTTGATTTTGCTTCGTTGGGAAACACTGTCTTCTGCTCATTGGGCATCACTGTGATTTTATCTCTGTATTTACTAATGGTGTGCACTCCGTTGGTGTAGTCTGTCACTTAGTGAATACTCGACTTTTATGCATTGCTGAAAGCATAACCTTTATTACATTGATTATCTAAAGTCTTTGACATTATGTATATGACCATACAGATGATATCAAGTTGACATCAATGACAATACAAACCACTAACTGATTTAATGTCTTGCATCATCTTCAACTTAACATTATCAAACATTCAATCAATTACATGTCATCAAAATCTTGCATGTTTAAACCTAATCCCTTCAAAGGCTTGAAAGCTTGAATCCTTGATCTTCAATGGAGAACTTGAATGCTTGGGAGGAAGACTTGAACACCTTGAAAGCTTGAGAACATGTAGAAAAAATGATGCTTGAACCTTTTGCTTCTTGACAAAATCTTGATTAGAGCTTTTTTCACTTAGAAGACTTAGACTTAGTGAAAATGAGAGAGAAAGGCTTCTTTTATATGAAATTAAGGAGCAATATTCTAAGGAGGCCGACATAGGAGAATTAAATTCAAATTAGACCAATTCCCCTATAAGAGGACCTATATTAAATACAATTTAGGATTTGTCACTTTGGAACCCAAAATAACCAACCCGAAAGCGGGAAAATGAATTTTTGATGACCTCCGAAAGCTGACAAGTTTCCAGTTTTGAAAGTGGGACCTAGGTCAAGGTTGAGGTTGACCTTGACCTAGGTCAAGGTTGAGTTTGACCCTAACCTAGGTCAAGGTTAAGGTTGACCTTGACACAAGGGGTCAGAACCTCTGGAAAAAGTGCCAGGTGGGAGAGAAGGTGCCCAGAGAGGCCCAATCAGGGTCCTAAATAGGCACAGAAGCAGGAGATGATGCATAAATGAGGGGGAAGTATGATGGTGGTAAAAAAAATCCCCTAAGGAAGGCTAAACATTCTTATCATGGAAGTTCTTTCATTTTAAGATGATATATACTTTTAAATATGCATATATATTTACATATGCATATGTGTACCTATATATATACCTATCTATATAAATATAAATATAGAAATATAGATACATATCCTAGTTTTATATATGTGTGTGTGTGTGTGTGTGTGTGTGTGTGTGTATTTAAATTTATATATATATATATATATATATATATATATATATCAGGTCAATGGACAATACTACAATCTTACTCAGTTTTATAGGAGAAGAAACCTATAATAATGCATTTAGAGGTAAATAAACTAAGGATAAGAGCGCAGCATGGTAATTTCTAATCTTAAGTCAATACCAGACCCTTTCATATTTACTTCAAGATTAGAGATTACCATGTTAACTTTCATCTCGGCTATGTATTTCCTTCCATCCTCTTGATATGTTCTATATGGTCAATTGTATTTATAACTTGACAAGAGATCATTCCACTCTATCTAGGTGTTAGAGTCCTATAAGAGTTCCCATATATCCCATGCATGTGTAAGATTAATATATTCTAACCCATTTTGTATTCCATTTGTCCTATATCCTATATTCTCAGTTCTTATTACCTATGTAATTCCTTAGTACCTATTTGATGACATTAATTTTCCATTAGTATGCAAACAACACTTTTAGTAAGCATACACCAAAAGACAGAACAAAGAGAAAACCAAAAATCAGATACAAATAGATCACCAAAATGACTAAGTACAAAGAGAACCGACGACACAACTTTGTGTGTACACCAAAATTGCAAAGCAAAAAGATAAAGAGGAACCCGACATGCAGGATAAAAGTTGAAACCAAGAGATAGATAAAGTGAAAATTGAAGAGTTAGTTAAAGAGAAACCGAGAGAACAAAACTGAAATATAGTCAACTAATTACAGAAGCATAACCAACCGTCAGTAACCGAGAATCAGTTGCAGCCAACAAAAAGTGGATCTAATTTCCACAAAAGATAAAGAAACCTTATTCTATTTATAGGAACTTGATTTGTTTTAAATCCAATTTGTTAGGGACAAGAAACATGAATGTAAGTTCTTTAATCAGTCTAACTTGTTTAAAACACATAGACTAGGAGAACTAGGTACAAGTTGTAAACCTGATCTTAGAGTTAACATTATTTTTCATGAAACTTGATGATGTCAATCCATCTTATAATAAATGATGCAATCATTCATTACACAAGGATGTGAATATGAAAAGAGGATGAATGGATCCTACGAGCACATCTATGGATTAGATTGAAATTTTCAAGAACCAGAATAACAAAAGATGAATTTGTTTACCAAGAACCAAGAACAGAGGCTACCGAGAATCAGAGGTATTACTCAATCACATTAGGTGATAATATCATTCATGTAAAATTAAATGGATTTGTCTAAACAATAGTTGATTGCATTTACCAAGTTAATTTGTAATTGTTTATCATTCTAACAAGTGGAGAAAAGTGTAAAAATAATTTGAAGGAAGGTGGATTTAATAGTCCAACTACAAATCTCTTAATCGAGTGCACACTCAACAGTGCTTCTAAAGCTCTTAAGCAAGTAGACTTTAATAGGTCTCTAGAGATACTCTTAACTGGGTGGATCATCAGAAGTGATCAAATTGTAATCCTTAACCGGCCCCTTCCAATTTGTATATAGTGAAGGTTTTGTGTGTGCCATCCCCACCGCAATTTTTACTTCCTAATAGGAGTTTTCTGCGACATCATATCTTGTGTTATGTGTTAATTACTTTCATGAATGTTTCTATGAATGTTCATATGTCAGTTAATGTTATGAATTGATATAAATCACACCAAGATAGTATAGATCGGATTGAATGGATATACAATTGATTACAAAGGTTAATTGATTAAAGGATACAAAAGTTTTAGAGGTATTGATTAACCCCTCCCCTCTTAGTACACACTTCCCATTAATTCCAACAATTGGTATCAAAGCTAAGTCTCTTCTTTGGAAAATCTTAAAGGCGTAATAGAAAAGATCATACAATGGAGAAGTATAGACTTGATAAGAATATTGAGAATAAGAAGCTAGAAATTTAGATGTTCTTTGAATAGTATAAATAATCTAGAATCAACATGAGACAATTGTTAGAGGAAAGAAAGATTACGAAATCTTGCTGTAATAAGACAAATTATCATGAGTAAGAGATACCAGATTTATTTATGTCTTCAGGATCAACTACAAGCAAAGTATCAGATACATCAAAAGAAAGCATCACAATCCTAACTGAAATCAATCAACATCTGGCTAGACAAGTTAAATCTCTGCAAATCGGTCAAGAAACACAGATGGTAAGGATGATTGATGTCATGAACAATGATAGACAAGCTGAGAAAGAAAGAACACTATCTATTGATGATAGAAGAAATATTACAGAAAAGTTACAAGAAAAAGAGTCTAAATTACAAAGACTTACAGAGCATCACCATGAGATAACAAATCAGATTAGTCTTATGAGTCAAGAGGCAAAAAAAATAAATGTTGAACTCATTGAAAGAATAGAAGCTATTGGTGAGCTAAGGGATGAGAATGAAAATTTGAAACATGAAATAAGAATTCAGTAGCAGCATAATAAAATTATAAAGAAAGCTGAAGAAAACAATAAAATAATGCATGATTTTGTTGAAGGACAATGAAGAGTCAACAACAATACCAGTCTAGGTTTTACCGAGAATGGAGAATCATCAAATCAAAGTGATCCAAAGAATGTATATACAAATTCAAGACCAAGAAAGCTTACATGCAATCACTATGGAAAGAAAGGCCATACATCAAATATATGCAGAGGCAAAATGAAAGGTATTCCTAAATCTACATCTTCATTCATAGGATTCTATTATAAATGTAACAAGAAAGGACATAAAGGATATGATTGTAAGTCTAAGATGAAACAACCAAAGAAGGAAAAATACATGGAAAAATAGTGTCCTACTTGCAAAATGAATGGGCACATAACTCTTGAATGGTGGAACAAGAAAAGGCAAGCATGGAAGCCTAAAGGTCAATAAACTCCCTATCAACCGAAGAGAGTCGGTAACCAGTATGTATGGGATTACAACACTTGAAAAAATTGTACAGCATGTGGAAGATATGGTCACATTGTTGCAAACTATATAAGACAGTGGACTAGAAATTCTAGAGGGTGGACTAACCCAGGAATGACATGCTTACACTGTCATAAAGTTGGTCATCTCAAGAAAGACTGCAAAGACCGAATGAAAAATACCAACACATATCCCAATGGAAATACCATTGAAGACATCTGGAGAGAAAGAGACAAAATTTGGAGAAAAATCTTCAAACAATGATGAATATGGATCGAGAAATGCAACTGCTGACAGCCCATCCAATGGATCTAGTGACATCACCACCCCCATCTAAGCAAAACAAGTATGGAACTGCATTACCCAAGTTATTATTTTACATTAGTTCCATAAAATATTGATTAAATGCCAAATTAGCATAAGAAAGATGCATCATGGTACTACTTGTTAAAATCTATTATAACTATGCTATCGGGCATATATACCAAAATCTATCGATACACACTCAAAGCTGAGACTGCCTACACTTACTGAGAAGCTTCGGTTAAAAGCAAAGTCGTTAGTATAAACTGAGCCTCATTAGTAACTGAGAAAAGTGAACAAGTGGTTTGCAATACCGAAACCCATCTATAAAGGCAAGAGGTATAACGACCAACCAAAATGCCATGTGGTCACTGAAGGAAAGTTGAAGTCTTAACCGACAAAATTTGTCTTCACATACCAAGGAGTTGGTAAGCATTTATGACACACCTTTTAGGTCAAACGGCTATAAAAAGGTGACTGGTCAGTCTCATTGTTCACCATGACCAGAGTAGAGCGACGAAGAGCAATTTTGTAGCAAAAAGCAACAGGATCACAGAGAAACCACAAATGTACACAAAGGACTCCATGCATATCAAAAATCATTACAAAGTATATAAAGTAAGTTCTACAGAATTGACAACTCTATTTCAGGCATTTCACAGAAAGCCCTAAAATTGAAAAATGCCCACGACATCAAGAACTATGAAATCAAAGAACACAAAGAAGGATGAGTTAAAAATCATCAATAATTTGGCATGTGAGGAACCAAACTACAAGATTCACCCTGAGGTTGTCTCACAACCCGATGATGTTGGAGCAGTCTTGAAAATACTAGCTAGGTTTTTTCTTGTGGAAGACGTACGATCATTTATACACTGCAATATTGCAGAGGTAGGTGATTCAGAGGTTGAACAAGCTTATAAGAAGCTATGAAATGAAGATGGAACACTGAAAGATGAACATAAGCATATAGAAGTAAAAGGGCTCACCAATTCCCTAATGTTCCCAAAGGTCTTCAAAACTGAGTGGATTCAGTTAGTACTAAGCCGAATGCACAATCATAAATTTTGGTTGGATGAACCGAAGATGATAACCCAAGATGTTATCCATGTGGTCATCATTTACCCTGTAACCGAGAAAGTAAATTCACTAAAACATCCACCCAAGGCCGAGACTAAGAAGATGATAGGAGCCAAACGAGATGGCAAAGGATTGAAAGTTTCCACCATATCCAATGATGAGATGAAATTTGGTGCATACGTTCTAGGCTACAAATTCTTCCAAGTCAGCAGCTTGAACAATATTGCATCTGGTGCTGTGGACATAGCGTATAAGATTGTGAAGAAAGGAACACAGTTGGACTTATCAGAACTTCTGCTGAATCAGTTAAAAGATAATTTAAAGACTACCAGGAATGCAAAGTCAAACACATGTAAGTTTGGCTCACTCATAATGTGTATTTTCTTCTAATTTCAAGAAACATTCCCATTGGTAGGATATGTTAGAAATAGGAAATGTCCTATTCTCCCAAGAACACCTGCATGCACGGAAGAAACAAAGACAGAAGAGAAGAGAAGAAAACTATAGTGGCCAAAAGGCCAGAGACATGAAATCCATGTTGAAAGAAAAAAGCTTCTATATTATCAATAATAGAATAAAATACAATCTCCTTAATGAAATAAAAGCGGCGAGTCCTTATAAAAGGATACCGAAACCCTAAAGAATTATAAGTTGCCTAAGTATAACTTAAGCATAGAGTAAAATAGACTAATAATTAAATTATTTAATTATTAGCTATAATATGACTACTCTAACACCCCCCCTTAAGTGTAACTTAGGGAGAAGCAAAACAGCTAAAGACTACTGCACAAAGCAGGAAAGATGGGTCCCGGCAACAAGGCCTGATCAGGTACCCAAAACAAGAAATGAACTAGATGAAGGAAACTAAGCCTCTAATCTAGGAAAAGGTGTCCCAGAGAAAGGAACAAGAAAGAGCAAGAAGCATCTCTGAAGCATGTAGCTGAAAACTCTGTCAGAAGAGACTGCTGGAACCCCCACTGAAGTGCATGACCAGGTAGAGAAGACAATGTCTGAAGAGTTGATCAATCGAACCAGGAAGCAATAGAACCAACAGGTGAACCCCCCCATAATGCTGAACCAAGAGAGGTGACAGGAACACTGAAGTGCAATGCCAGAAACATCTGCAGAAGAAAGAATTAGGAACACCAATAGTGCAACAGAAGTACAAACACAGGATAAAGGGCGGTGTCGCCAACACACAGCATGGGCTAATTTCATGGAAGGTACGCTCACTTGAAAAAGGTGGATGAGCCTAAATGGCATAATCATCATAACCCCCCAAGAACAAAGATGCAACAATAGAGATACAACAAGCTCAGAAGCCAGAAAGAAGAGTGAGCTAAAAAATCAGAATAGGAGATCCCAGGACCTGTAGAACCCAAGCAATCCACCAGAGTGCAAAAACTACCAAAATCAGAGTAGAATTTATAAAAAATACCCCTACAACTGAATAGTTCACTGAACCAGCTTTCTGACGATATCTGGTTTTCCAAAAATGGAGTCCGGATGAGCCAGATATGACTCCCGGAAGGCAAAAACACATATCAAACTTCAATAGCAAAAAACATTATCAAAAAAATAGAACCAAAAAACCTAATCACCATAGTTGGAAAGAGCTCGGAAAGAGATTTTTGATGATATAACGAAGTCCGAAAAAGGCCTCCATATGCTCCATATAGAGCCAAAAAGGCGAGAAGGGCCCAAAAAAGCTCCAAAAAGCAAGAAATAAGCCCCTGGGGCTAAAAAAGTTAGGCCCCCGGGCACATGGCACGCGCAGGGGGCTGGGCTGAAGCCCTTGGCCTGGCATATGACCGGCCACTATTTAAAAGGCCCGCAGGGGCTTAAAACACCTGGTCGGAACGGAGGCGGTGGGCGCCGGGCGGAGCGGCTCAGGCCGGGCGGCGGGGGCCGGAGAGCGCGGCAGTGGCTGAGCGGAGCACAGAGCGGGCCGCAGGGGCTGTGGAGCCAGAGGTGAGCACAGGAAGCGGAGCCGCTGAGGTGGGCGGAGGGGCCACGGAGCGCGGACTAAGAAGCTGCCGCTGGGGCCGGCGGGGGTCGCTGCCAGAGGCGCCCACAACCAGAGGTGGTGGTGCGGTGGCGGCCCGGCGGTGGTGCTTTATTAAAAACACTGCACGCATTTTAAAATGCAAGAAAAACCTTAAAAAACAAGGGTTTTTTAAAAAAAAATATCGGTTTTCATGCCCGTACGGCACTAAAAACCAAATTTTTTTTGCCTCAGGGTCAAGTTGTCCAAAATGGACAAGCTTTATATGGATTCTGGGGTTTTTGGGTGCTCTGAGCATAACGGTAATATCCGTTTGGGCCCAAAGTGACCAGAAACAAAGGTCCCCCTAAATCCACACAAAAACCTTCTAAAAAACTAGAAAACCTCTAAAACCCTCTGTGACTGATAGGCTTCAACGAAACACAAACAGCGAGCAACAAGTGAGCTCTGATACCATGTTAAAAATAGGAAATGTCCTATTCTCCCAAGAACACCTGCATGCACGACTGTCACAAGAAGAAGCAAAGACAGAAGAGAAGAGAAGAAAACTATGGCGGCCAAAAGGCCAGAGACATGAAATCCATGTTGAAAGAAAAAAGCTTCTATATTATCAACAATAGAATACAATATAATCTCCTTAATGAAATAAAAGCGGTGAGTCCTTATAAAAGGATACCGAAACCCTAAAGGGGAAAACCCTAAAGAATTATAAGCTGCCTAAGTATAACTTAAGCATAGAGTAAAATAGACTAATAATTAAATGATTTAATTATTAGCTATAATATGACTACTCTAACAGGATATGTGAAATGGGATAGCACAAAACCGGTCACCATGCATATCAATGAACATATAGCCTCACTGGGAAAAATATTTGAGATAGTCATGGATGGATACTTTAATGTATTCAAAGACTGAATGCAAAAGAGGGTAAGGATCCCCGAGCAACTCATTGAGAAGTGTAAAGATGAAATATGTTTTATGGTTTATACAGATCATACATATATCAAGCCTATTGTACCAAGGATAGAATGGCTTCAACCATTAGAATATGAGATAAACATTGATCTTGCATCTAAGGCAATTGATGCCTTGTTAAATGAACCACTAGATAAGAAATAACCCAAGTTTGGAACATATGAGGAGGCCAAAATAGGAATAAAATATGACTTGGCTGTTAAGAAATTTTTTAGGAAAAAGGACAAGATGGTAAAGAACCTCAAGAAAATACTCTCAAAAAAAGAGGAAGAAACCGAGTAGGAAGAGAAAACTGAAAAGGAGGAAGAAACTGAAGGACAACTACCTATCGATGAAGCTAAAGAAAAGGATGACTCCAAAGCCACAGAGTCAGATTCACCACCTCCTCCACCAACTAAGAAGCCAAGGACCATAGTTGCTTCTAGAACTAGAAGCAAAACATCTAAGGATTCAACTCCTTCACCTTTGAAGAAAGGAAAGGTCAGAACATACAAGAGGAAAGTTGCCGCACAAAAGAGAGGGAAAAACAAAAGAGGAAGGAAGCTCATCAGAACTCGAGAATATATTGAAGATACCAAGAAAGATGAAGATATAGAGGAATAAAATGTAAAGGTAAAAGCTCCAAAATCTATTTGTTAGTAAATAGATTTGTCCTTCAAAAATGAATGTATAAATTAACTCCAAATGCCCAAAATGAAAGACAAATAGCACTAATAGTTGGATAGATTATCATTGAATTGATAATATTCCTCTAAATTGAGAGGTACAGCTCCCTCTTAGAAATATTTACAATGAATTAAATAAATTGATATGTCTTTAACCTGAAGACACGAAGGCGACTACCATTTACCCATCAACATAGAAAAATGTGATTACTAATTTGAATAATTGAAAGAAAATCAAATTTATGGCACACAGGCCATGCAATTAATCTTCAAATTTCAGAGAAATAAATAGAGAATTAATATTCATCTTTTCACATTTCAATGCATAAAATCCACTGATTTTATAACACATACAAAACCTTGGCAAGATGAAACAGGACAATATCTGAAATATAATTGAGATGACCAACAAATCAATCCCAATAAAAGAAATACATAATCACACCAATAGATCCTCTCAATCCCTGCACAAAAACAAGATGCAAAATATATATATATATATACATATATATATATATACATATATATATATATATACATATACATATATATATATATGTATATATATATATATATATCACTTCTCTGCTCCACTTCCCAGTTGTAATCAACACTAATAAAATAATATTATCCTCCTTGTAGCCCACAGACTTCTAGAAAAAAAAACCCTTTAGATGTTTCCTTGATCTCCTTTTACAGACTCTCTTGGAAAGTTTCCTTCTTTCCCTTAGCTTTTCAGTTATAAAATAACTGATTCTTGGAAAATATCTCCAACAATAATAATGATCTCTTCTTAATTATTCCCTCTTATTCTTTCCTGGGCCTCATATATTTATATATTTATAAAAATTGGGATAAAAGTTTATAAAGATGTTTTCTAGAATAAAAAGATGGGTTTAATCATACTTGGACATGTGGCACTTGAATGTATTAACCCAAAAATGAAAACATTTTTTTTTGGCTGGGTGGACCAAAATATTATTGGCACTTTGATAGTGCTACACACAGTCATCCATATCTTGCACACCAGACCAACTTTGGACAATCACCCTGGTTAGATCATGCATGATTTTCCTCCCCACAACATATTACAAACTTGGCCCAATCCAACGGTGGAGCCAAACATTATGGCCCTTGTACTGAGACTGATTTTTCCATCATCAGAAAAAATCTGGAAATATGCCTAGTTTATAGACCTGTATTCTGTTATTCATATCTTTCTAACCAGATATAATTTTAGAAATCCCTCTGGTGAGCATTTAGAAAAATAGGTTTTCTAAAACATATCTGAAATTCAACCCAATCCAATGGTGGATTTGAAAGTTTGTCCCCCACAACATTACTATTGTTCTGCCATCAGAATATTTGGGTTTAAGAAGAAATTTCACAATTGCATTTTGCACTATACCCTTGAACTTTGAACTTTGAATTGAGAGGTTCAACGGTTCAAGTTCAAGTGATCGAATTCACTTGCATGTTGCCCTTTTACAAAGTGTAACTGACTGAATCATTAAATTTTGAACTGTTGAATTCTAGTGTGCCTTTGAACTGATGAATTTTGAATTCTCAAACTATAATTCTTGAATGTTGAACTGTTCAAACCATTAAACCTTCCATTTTATGAAATTGAATATTTTTCACTCGCACTTTGAACTTTGAACTATTAACCATTCTGAATGCTTGAAATTGAAGCACTGCCCCTTAGTAAATTTACAAAGAAATTAAGCATCATAAAAAGACATGGACTGGCTACCACCCAAGGCTTGTTACAATTTACACCTGATAGTTGAACCTTGAACTTTGAACTAAAATAGTTCAATATTTGTAGTTCAACGGGAGGACCAACTTTGCAACACATGTCACTTACTTCCCAAGGCTCGTTACAATTTATACCCGACAGTTGAACCTTGAAATTTGAACTAAAATAGTTCAAGATTTGTAGTTCAACGGGAGGACCGACTTTGCAACACATGTCACTTACTTCCCAAGGCTCATTACAATTTACACCTGATGGTTGAACCTTGAACTTTGAACTAAAATAGTTCAAGATTTTTAGTTCAACAGGAGGACCGACTTTGCAACACATGTCACTTACTTCACATAGCTCAAAAGAAAGAAAAACACGGAAGCTAATAAATGATGAGAAAAAATAGGTGGTAATAATGGCTCCAACTAGGGATGTGGACTAAAAAGGACATGAAGAATCTAGCATCTTTGGTTAAGAAAGAGTAGTTCCTAGCCATTGGGAAATGGATTCAAAGCCGATAATAGAGAGCTTCTTGCAGAGGGCGGAGGGGAGCAGGGAAAAACACAACAAATCAAAACTAAAGCAGCAAAAAAGAAAACACACCAAGACACCTAAATCTAAAGCACAAAAAAAAAGTATTTACAAGGGATAGGCAAGCAGCCCATACCTTTGGAGATGCATGTGTTTCTCAAATGAAGCCATTAACCGGTTGAGAGAAGTACTTGCTGGCCCAAAAAAGTGGCTGAAATGTAAGAAGTATCATTCCTAACAACCATACTGCAACCACTATGAGGAAAGGCCCAAGAATAAAATGTGCAAGCCTCTTAAATAGAATGTCAGGCCCAAAAATCCACTCTACATTGTAAACTTCTTGTTGTAATGTGTTAACACCATATTGAATAAATTGATCAGCATAAGGAATACCAGTATCTTCCATGTGACTCTTTGAAAAATAAATAAGATCCTTGGTAGTTTAACCTTCTTCCAAATTGTGAGTATTATTAGAAACAAATTCCACATTTAAATCTGTATTTGGATCCACAATAATTTTACTTTTAGAAGATGCATCACTATCATTATCTTCAAGACCAAAAGATTCCAGCATGGGATGAGTATCAAATAACTCATTTTCACAATCAAATTTGAATACCTCTAATACAGCTTGTGTATGTGATATTAAAATAGAGTTAAACAAGTTATCCTTACTACCATGCTCTTCAAATGATTTGGGCTGCAAATATTCATCATTATCTTGCACATGATCAAATTGGAAAGACTCATAATCCATTTGCATATTAGGATAAGAAAAATCATTAAGCTTTTCACCACTACACTTTTCTTTCTCATGCTAGTTTTATGTATGTGTCCAATCAAGACCACTCAGTGGAACTGCATTAGATACTTCAAATGTAAAAGAATCAAATTCAAGAAAAGAATCATTTTTCAAAAAATTTTCATCTAAATTTTCATTTCCAATTACTTGCTTTTGCTGCTCCATCATATCAATTTGATCATCGTTGCTTGCTGGAAAAGAATTAGTAACATCAAATGTAAAAGGCTCAAAATTTGGAAAGGAAATACTTTCAGGTAAGCTTGCATTCAATATTCCATCATTGGATCTTTGTTCAATGGACGATGCATGTGGATATGTAATTGAGTTTTTTGCTAGTGTGGTATGATCATATATATCATTTAATGCATCCTCATGCTCAACATATAAATGATATATTCCAACAATGTGAGAAGGACTATTTTCAATCACAAGAGAAGATTGGAAGTCTTGATCATTAAAAGAAGTCAAGTTCTAGAAACAAGAAATAGATTGTGTTGGTTGTACTTTTTTCATGACAGGTTTCCTTTGAAAAAGGATTATCTTTGGATAAACATTTTGGTCACAAAGATAAACTTTAGATTGAGATATATTTGCAGCACATGTATCCACACACTTTATTCCACTCAAAGTCATACAATCATCTATTTCCACAGCTTCCCTTTGAGCATCTTCTAGATTTTGTAATTTCTTTTTCCTTAACAAAAATCTGATTTCAGTTTGCAATGTAGTAATAAAAACACATAGCTGATTATTTTCAGTTGGTTGACTCACTTGAGGCATTTTACCAACACATCTATTAAATCTATCAATGAAACTTCTCATAGATTCATTTTCCTTTATCTTGATTTGAACAAAATTTACTAGTAATTCATCTATATCGATTGCAGATCCAAATCTATCAAGAAATTTTACCTCCAGGTTGTTCCAATAGGTAATGCATCCACTTTGTAAATTCTGGAACCAATCTACAGCTTTACCTATCAGGCTTTCAACAAACAATCTCACATAGACATTTTCTTCTTGTACACCAAGAATAGTATAGGAAACACTGAATTCTTTAATGTGATATTCCAGGCATTTATTTGTATCTCCAGCAAATGTAGGAACATACTCTTTCGGCCTTTTATGTAGGGTTGAATGTAATGACAGAGAAAGAGGCCCAAACTGGGGTCTCCATGGCTGGGCTGCAACCAACACCATAATACACTGGACTCTTTTTAACCAAAAGATTCTAAAAATTATAGCACGGAGTTTCCAATCTCTTTTACACTGAGATAATTTTAAAAATGGAGAAAATAATTAAAAGCACCAATCTTCAGTTTCGTTCCCCAGTAGAGTCGCCAAAAATCTGTTAGTAAACAGATTTGTCCTTCAAAAATGAATGTATAAATTAACTCCAAATGCCCAAAATGAAAGACAAAGAGCACTAACAGTTGGATATATTATCATTGAATTGATAATCTTCCTCTGAATTGAGAGGTACAGCTCCCTCTTAGAAAGATTTACAATGAATTAAATAAATTGATATGTCTTTAACCTAAAGACACAAAGGTGACTACCGTTTACCCATCAACATTGGAAAATGTGATTAATAATTTGAATACTTGAAAGAAAATCAAATCTATGGCACACAGGCCATGCAATCAATCTTCAAATTTTAGAGAAATAAACAGAGAATTAATATTCATCTTTGCACATTTGAATGCACAAAACTGACTGATTTTATAACACACTCAAAACCTTGGCAAGATGAAATAGGACAATATCTAAAATATAACTGAGATGACCAACAAATCAATCTCAATAAAAAAAATACATAATCACACCAATAGATCTAATGTCTGTTTTATTTTATTTCAAATACATGATAAAGATAACCAACAGATCCTCTTTATCCCTGCACAAAAATAAGCTGTAAAAAAAAATATCACTTCTCTGCTCCACTTCCCAGTTGCAATCAACACTCAAAAAATAATATTCTCCTCCCCGTAGCCCACATACTTCAAGAAAAAAAAACCCTTTAGATTTTTCCCAGATCTCCTTTTATAGGCTCTCTTAGAAATTTTCCTTCTTTCCCGTAGCTTTTCAGTTATAAAATAACTTATTCTTGGAAAATATCTCCAACAATAATAATGATATCTTCTTAATTATTCCCTCTTATTCTTTCCAGGGCCTCATATATTTATAATCATTGGGATAAAATTTTATAACGATGTTTTCCAGAATAAAATGATGGGTTTAATCATACTTAGACATGTGGCACTTGAATGTATTAACCCAAAAATGAAAATATTTTTTTTTTGTTGGGCGGACCAAAATATTTTTGGTAGTTTGAAAGTGCTGCACACAGTCATCCATATCTCGCACACCAGACCGACATTGGACAATCCATCCAGTCTAATCATGCATGATTTTCCTCCCCACAACATATTACAAACTTGGCCCAATGCAATGGTGGAGTCAAAAGTTATGGCCCCCGTACTGAGACTGATTTTTTTGTCATCAGAAAAATCTGGAAATATGCCTAGTTTATAGGCCCGTATTCTGTTATTCATATCTTTCTAACTAGATATAATTTTGGAAATCCCTCCGATGAGTATTTAGAAAAATATTTTTTCTAAAACATATCTAAAATTAAACCCAATCCAATGGTGGATTTGAAAGTTTTGTCCCCCGCAACATTACTATTGTTCTGCCATCAGAAAATTTGGGTTTAAAAAGAAATTTCACAATTGCATTTTTCACTATACCCTTAAACTTTGAACTTTGAACTAAGACGTTCAACGGTTCAAGTTCAAGTGATCAAATTCACTTGCATGCTGCCCTTTTACAAAATGTAACTGACTGAATCATTGGATTTTGAACTGTTGAATTCTAGTGTGCCTTTGAACTGATGAATTTTGAATTCTCAAACTATAATTCTGGAATGTTGAACTGTTCAAACCATCAAACCTTCCATTTTATGAAATTGAACATTTTGCACCTGCACTTTGAACTTTGAACTATGAACCATTCTGAATGCTTGAAATTGAAGCACTACCCCTTAGTAAATTTACAAAGAAATTAAGCATCATAAAATGACATGGAATGGCTACCACCCAAGGCTTGTTACAATTTACACCCGACAGTTGAACCTTGAACTTTGAACTAAAATAGTTCAAGATTTGTAGTTCAACAGGAGGACCGAATTTGCAACACATGTCACTTACTTCCCAAGGATTGTTACAATTTACACCTGACGGTTGAACCTTGAACTTTGAACTAAAATAGTTCAAGATTTTTAGTTCAACGGGAGGATCGACTTTGCAACACATGTCACTTACTTCACATAACTCAAAAGAAAGAAAAACACGAAAGCCAATAAATGATGAGAAAAAAGAGGTGGTAACACTATTGATGACATTTGTAAATCTATTGCAAATTTAGGATCTATTACAGATTCTAAGATTAGAAGATGGATGACACTAGATCCAGAAGATCAGAACAAATTTGAAGACATCATCATAGAAAAAATGTACAAGTTCAAATATGCACCGATCCAATTTGAAAGAAACAATGTACCGAGGGAACTATTAGAAAGACTATACTCCAGATGGACATTTGCTTTGAAGAATGAGAAGGAAATAAGAGAAAGAGTACTTGTTACTCTCATGCCTTCTGAATCCAAGAAGGAAGAAATAGATGAGATGATGGAGAAACACAAAAAGGAGTTCTCACCGAAGTTGAGAGCCTATAAATTTCTCAAAGGAAAGCTTATAGAGCTTGAATAGGATAGCCATAAGAAATGGTGTAAGATTCTAAATAGACCTACTAAGGAAGAAAGCACCGAGAAAGACCTATAAAAAAAATATGTTGGAAAGGAAACTCAAGAATAGGTCTTAATAAAAGATACAAAAGATGACACATTTGTTGAGTTAGACAAGGAAGAGGATGACACAACCAAAAAAAAAACATGGATGTTGCAGATGAATCATGGCCAGACACCACAAATGAAAACATTATGGATAAAAATATGATTGACATTACCGATGACCCAGCAGAGGAAGTTAATAAAGATGAATATGTCAATATTGCAAAGGACACAACCGATGAGAAGGACACAAAAGTTGATACTGCACTGGTGAACATACTAGGCAACATGCCAATATTGATACAAGATGTCAATATTCTGCAAGAATAAAACAAGTCACCTAAAAAGGATACTCTTGAGGATGTAGGGGAAGAGGAAAAGAAAGACAATACTGATGATCAGAAAGACATCGGAGACACTAAAAAATTTACTAATACTGATAAGGTTACAGGAGGAGATTCAAAACAAGAAGATGTAGACACAACAAAGAAGAATGCATAAACAAAAAATGATGAAGCTAAGGACACCGATGAAGGAGATAAACCTAAAGATGGCAATCTTGAGGAAACTGACAAAGGTGCTATCAATAATGTCAAGGTGAATGTGGAGACATCTATAGACACCCGACAAGCTGAAACTGACACACAACAACAAAAAGAAGCACAACAGGTAACTTCATCAAGCACAACTGACAAAGAAGAGAAATTGCAAATGGTTTCACATTCAAGTGCTACACAAAAGAAGAAGAATAAGTTGGAGGTCACTTTGTATGAAATAATTGAGATATCAAAATGTGACCCAACTACACTTGATTTTGAAGCATTACAAGAATACAGTGAAATATGCAAAGAAAAGGCATTATAGGAGAAGCTGAAGAAACAGAAATGAGACTCAATGGTACTAGAAAAAACTAGGGACATCTTGCACTATATTGTACCTGATGTTGATATTGATCAGAACAAGCCAATTCTTGATCAATTAGCCACTCTCACTGAAGCAATAACAACTCAGAATATTGATGCAAAGAAGGCAATTGAAGAGAGAGCTGAGTAGAAGTACCAATAGAATCTCATTGAGAACATCAGCCAAGAAGTAACAATCAACAAGGTAAAACTATCAGAATTCATTACTGAGTTAGATCCAAATATAACTGAAGCTATAACCTTGATTCAACAACTTGTTAGAATAATTGAGAGGGGGGGTGAATCAGTGGCCTCAAAAATTAATCCTTAAATCAACTCTTAAAACTTATTACCACATTTATAAGCCTCTATTTATATTCAGTCCTATAAGATGAATGCCTTGAAATACTTATATCAAATTACTACTTGTCAGAATGCTTTGTAAAACCTTCTTCTGTATGTTTACCGATAAGTAGTCTTTCTATTTACCAAAACACAGTAAATAACTACTATATATCGATCAATCCAGATTTAATTATGTCAAATGCAAAATAGTAAAGTAATGAACCATAGAGACATTAACACATGGAATTTTAACATAGAAACCCTGTTAAGGGAAAAACCCACTAGGACCGGTAACCCAAATTTTCACTCTTCTAAAGTGAGCTCGGTTAAGAGCCAACCCTGTTAAAGGTTATAAACACACTGTTAGGTGTGACCTTGTTAGAGGATTTAAATGAATAGTTTGTCACTTAGTATCTGGCATCTAATGCTACCATCCTTGATCAAACACTCTCTTGGCCTGTCAATAGGTATCGGGCATATCTAGTGCTACTTTGTATGATCAAAATTTTTGATACTCCTTGGGATGTATCTCAATTAGAAAAGACTTTTAAGTCTTGCTTGGTTAAGAGACTTGATGCTTTAGTGGTTAAAATGAAATAGTAAATTGATATGTTCACATATACAACTAGAATTGTAGATTTTTAGATCTATTTTAAGTGCATTGCCTTTCTGATCAATGTAATCAATTCAATACCTTTGCTCCACACTGTTCTGCTTTGTGATGTTGTATCAATGTTCGTCGGTGTCTGCAGAATTTAGCTCTTTCCTTAGCTTGATTGATCAGGTCTAAATGAAGACTTTCTTCTCCTTCAGAATATCTTCAACATCTATTCTCTTGTCACTCCCCTTATTCTCATTGAATAAGATTGTCTCTTATATAGACATGATTTCACCATTTCTTGGATTTCTTGATCTTGGCGTGATCCAAAATTCTCTCCCATTAGATTTAAATAAAAACTCCTGATTTATCTCATAGAAATCTTCTTTCCAAATGGACTAAACAAATTTAAATCCTTTACTTATCTATGGCTTTATCTTGTTGATTAAAACAATGATAAGTACCAGTTAAGTCTATATTTAGCTCTTGATAGCTAAGAATTTTGTCATTTCTGAACTCTTTGTTCTGTCAATCAATACTTTAGTTATTTTTCGATGACAACTGACTGTTCCTTCGATGTGACTTCTATTTTCTTTGGGATCTCCGTCCATCGGGAAACATTGTAGTTTTTTCCATTGGGTTACACTATGCTTTTGCTCATCAAGTAACACTGTGACTTTTCTCATCAGTAATGCTATTCATTTGCTTGTCGGGTAACACTGTGACTTTTCTCTTGTTGTTTTACTCTGTCCGTCGGTGTGCACTCCGTCAGTGTATATAGTCACTTTGTGAATACTTGACGTTTATGCATTACCGATAGCATAGCCTTTGATTCATTGGTTCCTTGAAGTCTTTAGTAGTATGTACATGACCATACAAATTATATCAAGTTGACATCAATGAAAATACAATACATTAACTAATTTAATGTCTTGCATTAACTTTCTGTCTTGGTGATCATCAACTTAACATCTTCAAACATTTAATCAGTTATAGTTCATCAATCTCTCCCTTTAGCATTGATGGAAACATAATACATTATCACACTATATTATCACTAATAAAATATGAAATATAACAGTTGAATTTCATCAATTTACCAATCTTATGTACTATAACCGATACAAATATATGGTCCTCAGTAAGCTTATGTGAGCTTAGATTTGATTCTTGTAGCTTTCTTTCTATCTTCAATCCCTTCACTAGATAGATGTAGAATATTTCTTCCTCTATTGTGATGTGTTCTTTTCCTATGTCAAACTCTCTCCCTTTGACTATTCTATTCTTTTGATGTCTCTTTTCTCTCTTGTCAGCAATTCTCTCCCTTTGTATGTACTCTCCCTTTCTGGTTACATCTCTCCCTTTGGATAATGTGATGGATATATTCTCTCCCTAATGTGATAATTCTCTTCCTAAT
Organism: Thuja plicata; assembly: GCA_018584345.1. Taxonomy (NCBI): domain Eukaryota; kingdom Viridiplantae; phylum Streptophyta; class Pinopsida; order Cupressales; family Cupressaceae; genus Thuja; species Thuja plicata. Next base: position 427,536 of record MU227547.1, read on the forward strand.
GTGATAATGGATATAATATCTCCCTTTGACAACAATGCCAAAAAAATAGTTGATAGTAATTCCAAAACAATCCTTTCTATCCATAATATACTCCTTGAATTTCCCAATCCATCAGCAATAAAATAACTCTGGTGCTTTGGAGTTGATAAATACCTTGATGTGTATATATGTATCTTTGAAGTTCATCTCTTTTCTTCTATCCACATGAATGATATTCTGATAATATGTAGGTTGATGCAGCCTTCTAGTCATCTTACTGACTAGTGGACAAGGGTCTGACCCCTAGTCTCTTTCTCAAGTACTCAAATGCATCCTTAGGAAGTGGCTTGGTGAAGATATCAGCTAATTTTTCCTTTGATTACACATACTCAAGTATCACCTCCTTTTCTTGAACTTTTTCTCTCAAATAATGATACTTGATAGCAATATGCTTTGTCTTAGCATGCATGACAAGATTCTTGGAAATGTTTATTGTACTGGTATTATCACAATAGATAATTACTGGTTCAAGAATTTTCATATGCATACATTCCATTAATTGTTTGATCCATGCAATATTTGAACAATTTGCAGTAGCAGAAACATACTCTACTTCTGCAGTAGATTGAGAGATGCATCCTTGCTTCTTGCTGATCTATGTGACAAGCCTGTCACCCATAAAGAATGCTCCTCCAGTTGTGCTCTTTCGGTCATCAATGTTTCCATCCCAATTAGCATCATTAAAGACCTTAAGTTCAAATTTTCCTTTTTTTCTATACCATAATCCATATTCCTTGATATTCTTCAGATATCTCAGGATTCTATTCACAACAGTCATATGTGATTCCCCAGGATTAGCAAAAAATCTTGCAACAATTCCTACTACATGTGCAATATCTGGTCTAGTATGTAGAACATACATGAGTTTTCTAATCATTGATCTATACAAAGTCTAATTTACCTCATGTGATTTGTCCTCCTTTTTCAATTTACATCTAGTTGTCATCGGTGTTCCAACTAGCTTGGAATCTTCCATCTTGAATATTTTTAGCTCTTCCTTGATGTATTTGGATTGTGTAATGAAAATGCCTTCATCTTGTTGCATGATCTATAGACCAAGAAAGAACTTGATCTCTCCAAACATAGACATCTCAAACTCTTTTCTCATTTCATTTGCAAATTATTTGCATAGCATATCATTGCCTCCAAATATTATATCATCAACAAATATTTCAGCAATCAAAATGTTAGCATAAGTATCTTCCTTCAAATAAAGATTATTGTTTTCACTAGTTCTTACAAATCCAATACTGATGAGATAGGAATGAATTCTTTCATACCAGGCTCCTTGTGCTTTTTTTAATCCATATAAGGCTTTGTGTAGTCTACATACCATGTTCCTCTTGTCTAGATCAACAAACCCTTCTAGTTGTTCAATGTACACCTCTTCCTCAAGTATTCCATTTAGGAATGCAGACTTGACATCCATCTGGTTGTAAAGTAGAAAAATGGGTGTTTTAGGAAATGTAAAGATGAAATAGTTTGGTTAATAGGAGGGTTTGAATTGTTAATTGTTATTTGTGTTGATTTCCTTAACCCCACTTTACACTTACTTGAATTTGATTGATTGTATATTGCAATTGTGATTGTGATCAAGGGAAGATAAGATGCTCCTTTCTTTCACCCTCAAATACACAAATAGGAGATTTAATTTTGATCAACCCCAAAGGGTTAATACACAAATGAATCCACTATTTGAAAAGAGACCAAGAAAGGGGATCTTAAATTCTATAAATTGATTTATTAATATGATTAATGATAGTAATTGAAAAGATTGGGAGAAAGTACCAACCTTACAAAGTGGCAGATCAAAGATTATTGTTTTCTGAGATCTATAGACTGTTTCTGGAGATGCTGATAGTTGATACCGAACCGGAACACAGAGATAGAAAAAACCAAGAAATATTTTTCCATTCTGATGTCATCTTATGAAAAAGATTGACCCTGTACCACTTTTGCCAACTCGATCAGCTCAACTCTGAAAGTGTCCCTGTTCGCACAGTCCAAAAGAAGACCAAAAAGGGTATCCAAATATGGCCTCAGATCTACAATCCTAAACCTGTACCTATAAGAAAAATGTTTTTTTTTTTTTGGGGGAGGGCTTTGTCTTAGTCAAACCTCAATTTAGGAATTAACCTTGAAATCAATAAAGTATGGAAAGCTAACAAGTAGTAGAATTGAATCTAATAGTGAAGCTATGATATTCAATAGCTGTGCTAATGTAATTCAAATGAATGCAAATGTGTAAGTATGAAAGTATGGAGCTTTAAAGACCATAAACCTTCATGATTGTATGCTTTGAATCCACCTTGAGAGGATGATGAAAGAGTCTTGAAGATGCACCAAGGATCTTGAAGGAAGATCACACCACCATGATGGCTAGATCTAGGATTTGAATGATGAATCTTGAATGTTTGCACCTAATCCCTTCAAAGGATTGAAAGCTTGAAACCTTGGTCTTCAATGGAGAACTTGAATGCTTGAGAAGAAGACTTGAACACCTTGAGAACTTGGAAATGGATGCTTGAAACTTTGCTTGATCACCTAGTTGATAATTGATAATGCTTAGAGAAAAATGAGAGAGAAATGCTCTCCTTTTATATGAAATTAGGGCACAATCTCCTAATGAGGCCTACATAGGATAATTAAATCATCATTTAAGCCTTTACCCCTAGGAGAGGACCTATATTAAATATAATTTAGGAATCCCCACTTCGGAGCCTGAAACAACCGACCCGGAAGCGGGAGAGAACTTTTTGCAAAGACCGACATCCGGGAAACTATGGGATTCTGGGTTTGGGACCCTGGGACAGGGTTGAGGTCGGCCCTATCCTAGGATAGGGCCAAGGTCAACCCTATCCTAGGGTAGGTCCAAGCTTGACCCTATCCTAGGAGGTCGACCCTGTCCCTGTATCCCAGAAACAGAGTCCTGCAACCCAGAATGCAGAAATTAGTCCCGAAAGTGGTATAAGGAGGAGCAGATCAGGGGGGATGATGAAAAAATGGGGGGATGATGTAATGGAGGTAAAATATATCCCCTAAGGAGGGATAAATTCTCTTAACATGGAAGTGTTTCCATTTTAAGATGATACATTAAGCCCCCACTTTAGCGGGAGTACGAAAATCGAACGTGCTCACGGTAAAGTTAGAAGAAAGAGATCCTGGTGGATTGCAATCGAGATAGAATATCACTAAGCTAGGAACATGAGCCCCCAAACTAAGGATTCTAGTTCATCATACATACATAAGCTATGGAAAGTAAATAACATTCAATCATAGAAAACATATATGATGACATAAGTAAGACAAGAACAACACTATTGATAGAATAGCTTCACGATCTAATCCTACTAGCATGAAAGCAAAAGAGAGCTAAAAAAAAGTGATTACCTCACCTAGTAAGATGCCCACCTTACTATGAATCACCAAGGAGGGAGATCCCCCAATAGGTTCACCCATAAACGGTGCTTGTAATTGTAATTGCGTCTTCTGACGACTTTTTGAAAATACCCATAGATCCACATTCTTGTGTCACTATGGAGTATAAAATGCGTGTCCATTCAGGATTTAGAAACTTATGTGCATTACCTTTCAAGGATTTATTATATCATAAAAGGGTGTGTATCTCTTAAGGATTTAGTAACTTATGTGTGTTACCCTCTGAGGATTTAGCAAAAAAAAAAAGTAAAATGCGTGTCTCTTCAGGATTTAGCAACTTGTGTGCGTTACCTTCTGAGAACTTAGCAAACATAAAAGTAAAAATACATGTCTCTTTAGGATTTAGCAACTTCTGTGCGTTACCTTCTAAGGTTTAGCATGCATAAAAGTAAAAATGCGTGTCTCTTCAGGATTTAGCAACTTGTGTGCATTACCTTTTGAGGATTTAGCATGCTACAAAATGTAAATAAATGTAAACTATAGTACAAGGGAGACCCTATATATGCCCCCCTCCTTATCATGGCTACCCACTAGGAAAGATAAGGAAGAGGAAGAGGATAACTACTTCATATGGTAAGGAGATATCCAGCTTTACAATAATGTATACCATATTCTTAGCAAAGAATGTTAATCCTTACATCTAAGAACATAGATAATTGTGAAATGGATATGTCACTTATGGAAAATAGGATCCTCAAAGAGGAAGAGATCTCATCAACAAGAGCCCTACCATAGAGGAGTGCTTAGGATAATATGTCATCTTTGAAAGACAAGAGGGACCCAAGATTCAACCATCAGGTTCCTTGCAATGAGGAGGATGAGGAATCTCAAAATGAAGGATAACAAACTCTAACCAACAAGCAAGGGCAAGAGTTTATAAAGACCATAATTTGCAAAATAAAGAAGAGGCAATGACCTAGGACATTCACCTCTCAAATAAGAAGGTGTCCATGGTCAAAACATAGATCTTTATAAGAAAAATGATGTTTGAAATATAAACAAATACCACTAAGCTAAGGAAAGTAGATCCTTAGATAGAAGTAGAAGGAGAAAATACCTTGCCCCCTAGGGATGATGACAAGGGATATATCAAATTATATCAAAGTTATAAGAATAAGAGATATCCTTACAAAAAAATGTCTGAGAAGGAATATTATGAGCGTAGGAAGTTATAAGGATAGAATGTAGAAATAATAACCAATTATACTCAAAGCCACATTCATGGTAAGAATATAATGGATCCTCTAAGACTGTAATAGAATACCTCTTGCCCCCCAACTTAAGAGACAAGAGGAGAAACATGATCTAACTTGTAGAAGAAGAAGGGGAATACCCTTTGTCAAAATTATGGAGAAATTGTAGTACCGCTCGGGAATAAGATATAATTCCACGAGAAGCTCTAYCTCTAACATAYAATTTGAAATGTACACAATCAGCAAGTAAATGTTTATTACTATTGTGAAAAGGACATTTGTACTTATGTAAAGCATTTTTTGGAATAGGTTTAAAAATTTCTTTCTTGGAATTTGTTAACTGGATATAAACTTTCTTAGCCACAACTTGAGGAGTGCATTAATAATCTAAGGTAGGTGTTGGAAGAAGAATATCAAGAGGAGGACAATAGTTAATATCTGCCACATGAAATTGGGAAGATGAATATCCTATACCATGCATGTCATGTTTAGGAGATACATTGATCAGGTTTTTAATGCCATGTTCATTAACACCAAGTCCTAAACCCTTATAACCTTGTTGATCTACCATAGTGTACCCAGTAGTATACCTATTTGGCATCGTATCTATGGGAGATGATTGATTATGATGCTTGTGAGAGAATGTTGTGTAAGGTGGAACAATGATTTTAGGAGAAGTTTCTTTGGATTTCCCTTTATTATCATCATGGATAGGAAAAGAAGGGGAAGGTAAATCTAGAAATTCTTGCACATCCGCATCTTGTACCATAGTTTGAGCCTTAACAACAGTATGAGAAGAACTAGGGATGGAAGATGGGAAAATAGGAGTAGGGTTGTTAGAAATGATTGGATTAGGAATGTTAAGATTAGGATTAGGAAGATTAGGTAATGGGGTATCATCTACCAAATTCTTCACATAATCTAAAAGAACAATAAGTCCACTACAAAAATCCTTAAGTAAAGTTTTGAAAGTAGGGAGACTAGTATTGGTCAATCTTAGAATAGCATAAGAAAGTGAAACATGAAGATTAACAAACATGAGAAAATGAATAACACTCTCATAGACATCATAGGTACTATAAAGGGATGCTAAAAGAAGGATAATGAGAAAAATAGCCATACACCAAAAGAACTTCATAATGAATGAAATGCAAGAAGTGTTTTTGTAGTTATAAATGAAAATGTGTGATGTAAGATGTAAATCTAACACCAAATAGAAGGAGTTGTCTATCGCGGGTTCACCAAAATGTAAAGTAGAAAAATGGATGTTTTAGGAAATGTAAAGATGAAATAGTTTGGTTAATAGGAGGGTTTGAATTGTTAATTGTTACTTGTGTTGATTTCCTTAACCCCACTTTACACTTACTTGAATTTGATTGATTGTATATTGCAATTGTGATTGTGATTAAGGGAAGATAAGATGCTCCTTTCTTTCACCCTCAAATACACAAATAGGAGATACAATTTTGATCAACCCCAAAGGGTTAATACACAAATGAATCCACTATTTGGAAAGAGATCAAGAAAGGGGATCTTAAATTCTATAAATTAATTGTTTAATATGATTAATGATAGTAATTGAAAAGAACAGGAGAAAGTACCAACCTTACAAAGTGGCAGATCAAAGATTGCTATTTTCTGAGATCTGTAGACTATTTCTGGAGATGCTGACAGTTAATACCGAACTAGAACACAGAGATGGACAAAACCCATAAATCTTTTTCCATTCTGATGTCATCTTATGAAAAAGGTCGACCCTATACCACTTTTGCCAACTCGATCAGCTCAACTCTGAAAGTGTCCCTGTTCACACAGTCCGAAAGAAGACCGAAAAGGGTATCCAAATCTAGCCTCAGATCTACAGTCCCAAACCTGTACCTGTAAGAAAAATGTTTTTTTGTTGTTGGGGGAGGGGTTTGCCTTGGTCAAACCCTAATTTAGGAATTAACCTTGAAATCAATAAAGTATGGAAAGCTAACAAGTAGTAGAATTAAATCTAATAGTGAAGCTATGATATTCAATAGCTGTGCTAATGTAATTCAAATGAATGCAAATATGTAAGTATGAAAGAATGGAGCTTTAAAGACCATAAAACTTCATGATTTTATGCTTGGAATCCACCTTGGGAGGATGATGAAAGAGTCTTGAAGAGGCACCAAGGATCTTGAAGGAAGATCACACCACCATGATGGCTAGATCTAGGATTTGAATGATGAATCTTGAATGTTTGCACCTAATCCCTTCAAAGGCTTGAAAGCTTGAAACCTTGGTTTTCAATGGAAAACTTGAATGCTTGAGAAGAAGACTTGAACACCTTGAGAACTTGGAAATGGATGCTTGAAACTTTGCTTGATCACCTAGTTGATAATTGATAATGCTTAGAGAAAAATGAGAGAGAAATGCTCCCCTTTTATATGAAATTAGGGCACAATCTCCTAAGGAGTCCTAAATAGGATAATTAAATCATCATTTAAGCATTTACCCCTAGGAGAGGACCTATATTAAATATAATCCCCGCTTCGGAGCCCAAAACAGCCGACCTAGAAGCGGGAGAGAACATTTTGTGAAGACTGACATCCGGGAAATTATGGGATTCTGGGTTTGGGACCCTGGGATAGGGTTGAGGTCAGCCCTGTCCTAGGATAGGGCCAATTTCAACCTTTTCCTAGGTTAGGGTCAAGGTCGACCCTATCCTATGAGGTCAACACTATCCCTGTATCCCAGAAACAGAGTCCTGTAACCCAGAATACAAAAATTAGTCCTGAAAGTGGTATAAGGAGGAGAAGATTAGCGTGGATGATGCATAAATGGGGGGATGATGTAATGGAGGTCAAATATATCCCCTAAGGAGGGATAAATTCTCTTAACATGTAAGTGCTTCCATTTTAAGATGATACACTGGTATACCTTGAATCCTTTATGTGCAGCATAAGCAAGTAATATTATTACTCCTTCTAGCCTAGCAATGGGTGCAAAGGTTTCTCCATAGTCAATCCATTCTTCTTGTGCATATCCCTTGCATACTAGTCTTGCTTTGTTTCTGGTGACTTCTCCAATCTCAATCAACTTATTTCTAAATATCCATTTTATACCGATGACATTCTTGTCATCTGGTCTCAGTACAAGGTCCATGTCTTTTTTTTCTCTATCTTTTCAATTTCTTCATTCATAGCACTAATGCATTCTTCATTATCAAGTGAAACATTGATAGATTTTGGCTCAAAATCACAAATTAGACATCTTGTGTTTAGAGACTTACTTCTCATTCTCATACCATCCTTCTCGTCTCCAATGATTTGGTTCTGTGGATGGTTCCTTCTAACATATCTAGAAAGTACAGGTTCAATTCTTTGTCTATCATCTTGATCATCATTGTGTCCTTCATTCTAATTTCCATCGCTTGGTACATCATCTTGAGAAATATCCTGATTTTTTTATATTTGTAGTCTAATGCTCGGGTGTAATAATTTGTTTCTCAAGAGCTGTACATTGTTGCTTGGGTAGAGTGTCAGGTTCTTCATTATAAAAAAAAATTTTTTTAGTCCTTTGGCTCTTTTGTGCTTTCCTTTTCATTTTTCTCTACAAATTCATCTATATTTACATTTTCACTTTCAACAATTTTGTAAGAGGCTTTATTGAGACATTTATAAGCCTTGCTCTTGGTGGAATACCCTAGAAAGATTTATTCATCACTTTTGCAGTCATGCTTTCCATTTCTATCATCTTTTAAGATATAACATTGACTACCAAAGATTTTGAAGTAACTTACATTGGGTGTGTAACCATACCATAGCTCATAGGGTGTCTTCTTGGTGTCTTTCTTCAATTGTACTTTGTTCCATGTGTAAACAATAGTACTGATAACTTCCCTCTAGAAGATTTGGGTGGTTCCTTTCTCTATCATCATTTTCCTTGCACAATCAATAATGGATATGTTCCTTCTTTCAACTATTCCATTTTGCTGTGGTGTTCTCAGTGTAGAGACCTGTCTTTTGATTCCATGCTCATTGCAAAAGTTAGTGAATTCATCTTAAATAAATTCCCCTCCTCTATCTAATCTTAAGCATTTCAATTCTTTACCACTTTTTTTTCATACCATTGCTTTGTACCATTTAAACATCTTGAATGCTTCTAATTTATCTTTTAGAAACATAACTGTCATCATTATAGAGTAATCATCAAAAAAGAGAATAAAATATCTATCACCATAGTAAATATTTGTCCTCATGGGTCCACATAGATTAGTATGGAATAATTATAGAATGACATCAGATGTATGGGTTTTTCTTTTGAAACTAGACTTTGTCATCTTACCTTTTTGACAATTTTTGCACATGATATTGTTGGGCTTAGTTATCTTCGGTAAGCCTCTTACATTTCTCTTTTTTCTTATCTTTATCATGTTGTCAAAGTTTAAATGACATAATATTTTATGCCAGAACCATATGTCTTCATTTCTATCCATTAAGCAAATGGTGTCAGTATCATTCAGATAGAATAAGTTACCTTTTGTCTGCTCACTAGTACCAATCAGCCTTCCTAATTCATTGAAGATCTTTTCCTTCTTATTTTCAAATGTTACTTTGTGACCTGAATTATTTAGCTAAGAAACACTCAATAGATTATAATTCAATCCTTTCACCCAATAAGAATTTTCACATTTTATCAGGTTATTCAACATTATAGTTCCTTTACCTTCAACTGGACAAGGTGTATCATTACCCATTCTTACT
>MU227547.1:437025-449542 GCA_018584345.1 Thuja plicata
CATTTTTACTAACTTTGGATATGAGTGCAGTTTCTACATACCTTTCTTCATCTTCATCTGAATCATCTTTTACTGCCACAAACACCATCTCGATGTCTTCATCAGATTTGGTGTCAGTATCTTCATCCTTGCATGCAGCTAGGTAACTGGCCTTCTTTCCTTTGTCCTTATAGTCTCGGGTATCTCTTCTTTCTGATTGTCAGTTGCTTCTGTAATCTCAGTTATCACCTCTGTCAAACTTATTTTCAAATGACCTGTCATTACTTTTGTCATTTTTTTTCTTGTTAGGACATCTTGCAGCAAAGTGTCCAATCTCTTTACAATTAAAACATACAAGTGGTAATTTACCTTTGTATTTACCTTTGCCGCTCTACATTCTTCTTGTCATAGGTGCTTCAATTTCATCAAGATCTTCTTCTTCACTTTCACTATCACTATCTTTTCTCATAGTGTGTTTATGACTTGATTTACTTATTCTCAAAGAAGATTTGAATGCAAAATCTATGTTTGGTGAGACACTATTATCAAAGTTATTCATCTCAAATGAAATCAGTCATCCAATAAAACTATTTAGAGTAACATTGTTATTTCCTACTACTCTCATTTCTTTTATGGAAGATACTCTAATGGCATAAGTAGGCAGTAAGGTTCTTAGAATTTTACTTACCACTGTCTCTTCTTCTAGTACACCTCCAACTCCCCAAATAGCATTGACTACCTCTTTGATTCTTGTGTTGTACTGTGTGATGTTTTTACCTTATTTCATTCTGAGATCATCAAACTTTCCTGTAAGGCTTTCAGCCTTGCCTCTCAGAACATGTTTATCACCACCATGTACAAGCTTCAATTTATCCCACATCTACTTTGCAGTTGTGCATGCTTTGACATCTTCAAATTCAACATCAAAGAGTGAGGAAGAAAGCCCTATTATCATGCAGTTGTGCTCATACTTCTCTCTCATTTGTTCAACTGTGAGTGCTCCTGTGGGAAACACATATTCAGTATCAAAGTATTGAGTAACATCATTTCCAATACCTGATAAGTGGAGTCTTATCCTTCTTTTCCATGAAGCAAAGTTGTCTTTGTTCAACTTGGGCACATCTCGTCTATTCATCTTGTGATCTTTAGCTTGAGTTGTTAAACTCCCTTTCTAAGCACACAAGCTTTGATACCAATTGTTAGAATAACTGAGAGAGGGGGGGTTGAATCAGTGACCTCAAAAATTAAGCCTTAAATCAACCTTTAAAACTTATTACCACATTTATAAGCCTCTAGTTATATTCATTTCTATAAGATGAATGCCTTGCAATACTTATATCAAATTACTGCATATCAGAATGCTTTGTAAAACCTTCTTCTATATTTTTACCGATAAGCAGTATTTCTATTTACTGAAACACACTAAATAACTAGTGTATACTAATCAATCCAGATTTACTTATGTAAAATGCAAAACATAATAACTCATAAACACATTAACACATGGATTTTTAATGTGGAAACCCTATTAAGGGAAAAACCACTAGGACCAGTAACCCAATTTTTCACTCTTTTGAAGTGAGCTCGGTTAAGAGCCAACCCTGTTAAAGGTTACAAACACACTGTTAGGTGTGACCTTGTTAGAGGATTTAAATGAATAGTTTGTCACTTAGTATCTAGAATCTAATACTACCATCCTTGATCAAACACTCTCTTGGCCTATCAATAGGAATCAAACATATCCAATGCTACTTTGTATGATCAAAATTTTTTATACTTTTTGAGATGTATCTCAATTAGAAAAGACTTTTAAGTCCTGCTCAGTTAAGAGACTTGATGCTTCAGTGGTTAAACTGAAACAGTAAATTGATCTGTTCACATATACAACTAGAATTATAGATTTTCAGATCTATGGTAAGTGCATTACCTTTCTGATCAATGTAATAAATTCAATACCTTTGCTCCACAATATTCTTCTCTATGATGTTTTATCACTATTCGTTGGTGTCTACAAAATTTAGCTCTTTTCTCAGCTTGACTGATTAGGTTTGAATGAAGAATTTCTTCTCCTTCAAAATCTCTTCAGCATATATTCTCTTGTCACTCACCTTATTCTCATTGAATAAGCTTGTCTCTTATATAGACATGATTTCACCATTTCTTGGCTTTCTTGATCTTAATGTGATCCAAAATTCTTGCCCATTCGATTTAAAGAAAAACTCTTGATTTATCTCGTAGAGATCTTCTTGCCAACTGGACTAAACAGCTTTAAATCCTTTACTTATCTATGGTTTTATCTTGTCGATGAAAACAATGATAAGTACCAGTTAAGTCTATATTTAGCTCTTGACAGCTAAGCATTTTTTCATTTCTAAAATCTTTGTTCTGTCAGTCAATACTTCAGTTAGTCATCGGTGACAACTAACTATTTTTTCGATGTGACTTCAGTTGTCTTCAGGAGCTCCATCCGTCGGGCAACACTATAATTCTGTCCATAGGGTTACACTGTGCTTTTTCCCGTTGGGTAACACTGTGACTTTGATCATCGCTAATGCTGTGCATTTTCTCGTCGGGTAACACTGTGACTTTTCTCTCGTTGGTTTAATCTTTCCATTGGTGTGCACTTCATCAGTGTATATAGTCACTTTGTGAATACTTGAATTTTATGCATTACTGATAGAATAGCCTTTGTTTCATTGGTTCCTTGAAGTCTTTAGTAGTATGTACATGACCATATAGATTATATCAACTTGACATCAATGAGAATACAATACATTAACTGATTTAATGTCTTGAATTAACTTTTTATGTCTTGGTGATCATCAACTTAACATCTTCAAACATTTAATCAGTTATAGTTCATCACAACTGATCACATTAGACAAGTTCACTAAAGATAATAGTGACAATATAGCAAAGTTAGATATAGATCTAGCTAACAGTGCTAATCGTTTAACTACCAATGGAGACAATGTAGTTAAGTTGCATTATGAAAAGATCATTGAGATCAAATGGTTAAGGCAAGAACTGTGGGAAGTAGAGACACACTTCAAGGAAGAGGTCACTGAGCTCCAAGATCAACTTCTACAAAACCTTACACTGCTCCAACAACACATCAATTCAACAAGGCAACTGATAGAAACTCTCGAGATGTGTGTAGCAGACAACATATATGACATGCACTCCAAGATCACACTCGAGCACATGGCTCTAGAGAACCTAAAGTAACAATGGGAGAAAATGATGGAAGACATGAAGTCTTCACACTCCCACATTTTTGATAAGCTATAAGGTATAGACCTTTTCCCTTAATATCAAAAAAGGGGGAAAATGATATGTATTCATTTGGGAAAATGATATAAGAAAATGATAAGTATATGTATATTCATATGGGGAAAATGATATGTACAGATAGGAAGAATCTATACAGTACTACCGACAATAATGATATATCGGCATATACATAGGGGGAGTCCTTAAATGACTAAGAATTGTATATGTTGTATATACTTAACATTTTGTTATTATTTTGCACATATCAGGTTTTGATACTAATGTCAAAGGGGGAGATTGATGACATTAATTTTCCATTAGTATGCAAACAACACTTTCGGTAAGCATACACCGAAAGACATAACAAAGAGAAAACCAAAAATTAGATTTAAAGAGATCACCAAAATGACTAAGTACAAAGAGAACCGATGACACAACTTTGTGTGTACACTGAAATTGAAAAGCAGAAAGATAAAGAGGAACTCGACGTGCAGGATAAAATTTAAACTAAGAGAAAGATAAAGTGAAAACCAAAGAGTCAGTTAAAGAAAAACCAAGAGAACAAAACCAAAAGATAGTCAAGTGATTATAGAAGCATAACTGATCGTCACAAACTGAGAATCAGTTGCAGCCCGTAAATAGTGGAACTGACTTCCACGTCAGATAAAGAAATCTTATTCTATTTATAGGATCTTGATTTTTTTAAAATCCATTTATTTAGGAAAAATAAATATGAATGTAAGTGCTTTAATAAGTCTAACTGATTTAAAACACATAGACTAGGAGATCTAGGTACAATTTGTAAACCTGATATTAGAGTTAACATTGTTTTTCATGAAACTTGATGATGTCAATCCATCTTATAAATCGATGATGCAATCATTCATTACAAAAGGATGTGAACATGAAAAGAGGACAAATAAATCCTACAAGCACATCTATGGATTATATATAAAGTTTCAAGAACTAGAACAAAAAAAGGTGAATTTGGTTAGCAAGAACCAAGAACCAAGGCTACTTAGAATTAGAGGTATTACTCAATCACATTAGGTGATAATCTCATTCATGTAAAATTAAATGGATCTGTATCAGAAATAGGAGATTTCATTTACCAGGTCAATTTGCAATTTTCTATCATTCTAACAAGTGGAGCAAAGTGTAAAAACCCTTTCAAGGAAGGTGGATTTAATAGTCCAACTAAAAATCTCTTAACCGAGTGCACACTCAACATTGTTGCTAAAGCTCTTAACTTAGTAGACTTTAACAGGTCTCCACAGATACTCTTAACTGGGTAGATCATTAGAAGTGATCAAATTGTAGCCTTAACTGGCCCCTTCCAATCTACATATAGTAAATATTTAGTGGGTACCATCTCCACCACAGTTTTTATTTCCTAACAGAAATTTTCTATGGTTTCATATCTTGTGTTATGTGTCAATTACTTTCATGAATGTTCACATATATGTTAATGTTATGAATTGATATAACACACACCAAGATAGTATAGATCAGATTGAATGGATATACAATTGATTACAAACATTGATTAATTAAAGGATACAAAATTTTTAGAGGTACTAATTTACCCCTCCCCTCTCAGTACACACTTCCCATTAATTTGAACACTATTTTTAGCCTGTTTTTAAAATAATTTTCTTACTTTATCGCTTGCACTCATATTATCTATTGGCATTACTGTGCAGGATGGAACTTGTCATAATTATATTCTCCACCTTCTAGATATGTTCTATTTTAGCTTCTTAGTTTGTCTACTACATATTTTCTCTATTTGAACTAAAGTATCCTTGTTATTTATTAAGGACGGAGAGAGTGTGTATGTCTACTGTTTGATACATATTTGTTTGTATACCCCATGAGTCTAAGGATGAGTTAAGTATGGATATCGGCATATATATAGATATACATGTATCTGTATGTGGTAAATTTGGCCTTGTTAACTCACCATACACTTCAACATAGTCATTCACCAGATACACACAAGACTGAATATGAGATTATTCATCCTGCCTGTCTATGTGATTTGACCTGTTGCCTTCTATCTAGACGAGATTTTTGAAATAGCTCTTAGAACGAGAGTCTCACAACCATAGACCATTCTAGGAACGAAGGATTTTTCTCCATGAATGCAAGATTATTCTAAGAATTGAAAGATGTAAGCTTAATCTAAGACATGATTTAAATGCAATTATTCTAGAAATTGAAAGTAATCTATTGCAATAATGAAATTATTCTATATGAGATTATCAAGAAATGTGGCAATAATTTAGTATTCTAACAATGCATGAAAAATGAGTGGGTGTTTAAATGGGAGAATGAGAGTTCTTTTATAGACTCAGAGGTTGTTCAGAATGGAAAGTTTCCTCTTTTGAAATAAAACAGATAGAAAAGCCAATTTAAGATAGAAACCTTTCTTCAAAAGAATACAATAAATTGTTTCCTTTCTGCTTTAACTGTTTTCTTTCTTTGATTTAATTTTGTTTTATTTGAATTTAATTGTTTTCTTTCTCTTTAAAGCACAATTAATTCAAATTTTCCATTTATGAATAGAAGAAAGATTTTTGAGAGAATATCCAATTAATTAAATAAATATGACCTCATAATTGCTTTTTCTCAATTATTCGAATAATTAAATTCTATTATTGAAAAATGAGGATATTTATTTAATAATTTAATATCATTTAATTCCTTTTTCATGTGTCTTTAGCTAAAGAGGGTGAATTTAATTTAATTAAAGTGCTAGGACTTTATTAGTTAAATTAATTCAATCATAATGTTTGTTTAGCTAGATAGGTATTTAGGAATTAAATATGATGTATGATTAATGGAGATTTAGGATTTTCTACATTTGACACTTAGGTTAAGTAGAGTCGGTCAAGACTCAGAATTACCTAGTACAATAGGACTTAGATGATCTAGAAGAGTGACAAATGCAATAAAATTGGTTAAGGTTGCAAGATGCCAATTTTGAGGTGTTACATTTTGCCCCTCTTTGAATTGATGTGCGAGTAGCGCATTGATTCAAAGAATAGTCTGATGCCTGAAGTACAGTAGAATAGATTTGAAAATTGATGATGGAAAGATTTCAGAGCCATCTCCAGAATAGAGTTTGACTCTCTGAAGTCTAGGTTAGGTTGCCAAGACATTGGTCAAATAGAGTTTTTGAGGGTCATCTTCAGGACGAAGCTTGATCCTCAAGGATCCAAGTTAGAATGCCCCAATACCTAATAGATTAAGATTTTGAGAATCATATTTAGAATGAAGCTTGATCCTCGGGGATCTGGATTAGAATGCCCTGATACCTAAATAGATTGATATCTTTCACAATATTGTCCCCAGAACAAGGCTCAACCTTCAGGAGTCAGGGTTAGATTGCCCCGATACCTATCCAACAAGATAATCAATAAAGGTTTTAAGACTATCTCCAGAATGAAACTTAGTCCCCCAATATCTAGGTTAGATTGCCAAGACACTGGTTAGATTGACATCTTTCACAAGGCAATCCCCAGAATGAGGCTTAACCTTCAGGAGTCAGGGTTAGATTGCCCGATACCTATCTCAAAAGATAGTAAATAGAGATTTAGAATTATCTCCAGAGCGGAGCTTGATTATCAGGAGTCAGGGTTAGATTGCCCCGATACATGTCCCAAAAGATATTTTTTTGAAAACCATCTCCAAAATGGAGCTTGATCCTCAAGAATCTAAGTTAGATTTCTCAGATACTTAATAGATGAAAAGATGTAAGGAATGAAGATGTCCTTATTGATTGTGGAGTGTCCAGTTTTGACTATGAGGTACGAAAAAATGAGCATGCCCCAAGTGATGAGATGCCCCTAGCAATGAGGACTTTTTGAAAATCAAATTAGATTGATTGGAATAAATTCAATGATGTAATCATCCTGCCCCCTCGGGAGAGAAATGGAAAGATGACATGTCATAATGATGATGGAGAGCAGAAAATGACAAATAGATGTTGAATCAGAGATCAAGAAGAACTCAGAATAGATTATGGAAGAATTTAGAAGATTCAGAATCAATTTCGAGTGATTTTGAGGTCTGGTTGACCAAGTTTGACTAGGGTTGATAGAGTTGACTAGAGTTGACTTTTGAGGAAAAAAGTCAAAGATTTGAGAAAATGATGATAAGATATGATTTTGACAAAAAAATGATGTCAGAAAGTCGACTGCATAAGTGTCCGATCACGTCGGTCCTGAAAATTTTTAAAATGTGATTTTGAGCTATATAGAAGTGTCAGATTTTGATTTCAATCACGAAAATAGATTCAAAGTGGTCAAATTAGGTAATGGTGAAGTTTTCACACAAAATGGAGCACTTTGAAAAATAAGGTCAAAACCTGTATAAGGACGGAAAGGTCATTTTCAAATCATTTCAACCTTTTGACTTTTTGAGAATTGAGCTCTGAGCAAAAAACAAAATAGTGGTCCCCTACAACACTCACTGATTCGAGTAATCGAGGAGACACAGTCAGCCCACAGCATATGGACCTCTAGTAAGTAGTCGATAAACCTCTTTGCATTTCAAATTTCATCAAATTCTGTCAATTTTTCTGTCTTCCACATTTTTAGGAAATGAGTCACGGGTCTTCACGCGAAGAAGTAGTTTCTTCGCGTGGCCCGTAGGGGAATCTCGTGTGATGAAACTACATTTTGCACCATTCAGTGAGGAATCTCACATGGGAGAGTACCCATGTTCATGCGAGAAACCCTTCTAGAGGGTGTTTTCTCGTGCGACTAGGCATTAAAGTTCATGCAAAAGGTCAATCTCGCACGACCTGAACAACTTCTTCGCACAAAAAAGAACTTCTTCACATGAAAATATGCTTCTTCGCATGGGAAAAAGTGGTTAATACGAACATGAAATCAATCTACATTGTGTCCAATAGCTTTTACATCAGCGTTGTTACTATCTGTAGGATGTCTTTAATGCTTCATTATCTCATTATGCTTTGATTATCTCAGAATATTGATCATGTACTATTGTTTTCATGTCTTGCAGGTTGAATTTCTAGATATTGCATTCAAATCGCACCACCCAACCATCAGCAGATTGGTATCACAGTTGGACGATGCAGAGACAGCGCATCTAGGTACTTTGGGATTGAGTTCTCTATGTGATGTATCCGAGATTCAGGTAAATCACAGATTGTTAGGAGCTTTGGTGGAGCATTTCCATTCAGAAATGAACACTTTCTATCTACCATAGGGGGAGATGACTGTTACTCCCAAGGACATATACAGGATTCTGAGGATACCTTTCCATGGTGTCCGAGTAGAGTATGAGACACAACCCAGGTTGGGGACAACACCATTAAGGGAGATCTTTCAGGAAGAGCTTGTCATGTGGAGAGCCATCCCATGGGAGGATCTGATTAGTGAGTACGGGCTGACACATAGGTTGCCTATGGTTCTAGCATGCTTCTTTGGGTGCTATTTGATACTTGATCATGGACAACATGGTCTAGAGTGTGGTTGGGGCAGGATTTTGTAGCTAATGCTAGTACGACCTCGATATTATGGATGGGGTCAGTGCATGTTAGCACACATGTATCATAAGATGCATGAGATTGACTATCGAGAGGCAAAGAGCATGGCAGTAGGAGTTTTTGTTTTATAGGTATGGGCTTGGGAGCATCTTCCCGTGACTAGGCCTATATGCGAGGATATGAGGCAGCCATTAGAGGCTTACATTTGCTGATACAGGGGCATGATTACCCAGCCAGCGTTGGGTAAGGTAGATCAGTGGCGAGCTCAGCTCAATGATTTAGCAGTAGTAGTTTGGAGGCCATGGAGACTTACAGAGGCTTAGGATGATGCGACAGAGCAGTTGAGTCACATGTTTTGTTCGTGAGTGATGATAGGTCGTACGATCACTGTTATTGAGAGATTCCCATGGAAGCGGGTATGGTGGCAGTTTGGTCGCCCACAAGACATATCTCAGGAGTATACGATGTACGCCCAATTTACAAATGAGATCAAAAGGGGCTGGCTTACAAAGCTAGACCAGGGCTGCACCATGATAGATATTCGTGCATTGGTCCCAGTTCAGTGGGATTACTTGAGAGATGTGGTAGATGGCGGTGTGACCACCGAGTATAGGGAGCACTTTGTGACACATCTGTTCCTGAGGTTTACAGATTTGGTTGGTGTTAGAGTAGTCATAGCATAGCTAATAATTAAATCACTTAATTATTAGTCTATTTACTCTATGCTTAAGTTACTTACGTAGCTTTCTAATTCTTTAGGGTTTCCCTTTAGGGTTTCATGATTCCTTTTATAAGGATTCACTTCTTTGCATTTTATTATCGAGATTGTATTCAGTATTGTTGTTAATAGAAGCATTATTCTTTTTAACATGGATTTCATATCTCTGACTTTTTGGCCTCCATAGTTTTTCTTCTTCTGTCTTTGTCTTGCTTCTACTTGTGACAGATGTGCATGCAGGTGTTCTTGGGAGGATTTGTGTTTATCAAATCTAACATGGTATCAGAGCTCTCTTGCTTCTCGCTATTCTGGTCCTTTTGAAGCAAGCTCATCGCAGTTTGGGGGTTTGAAGTTCTCTAGCTTTTCCTGGCATTTTTTATTGGTTCTGGGTGATCTTTATTTTTTGTGGCACTTTGGACAAAAATTGACCTCACGGTTGCGTCTAGAAGGCCCAAAAATCCTAGAATCCATATAAGGCATATCTATTTTGGACACCGGGGCATCTGGGAGAATTTTTTGCCCTACTAGGGCCGTACGGACACATTTTTTGAGAAACAAAATTTAAAAAATATTTTGTTTTTTAATGTTTTTTGCATTTAAAAAAAAAACACGCGTAGTGTTTGTTTAAAGGCGCCACTACCGGGCTGCCACCGCTCCACCGTGGCCCGGCTCCCGACGGCGTGCCTCCTGCCGGTCCCCGCGGGCCCCCGCCATCCTTCGCAGCCCCCGACGCCCGGTCCCCGCCGCCACAGGCCCTCCCACCTCTGCGCCCCTCTGCTCTGCGGCCCCTCCTCCTTGGCACTGCTCTGCCTCCGTCCCGCTACCGCTCCCGGCCCACTCCGCCTTGGGCGCCCCCGCCACCGGGCAACTCTGCCTTGGCGCCGCTCCGCCAGCAGGTCTGCTGTCAGCCCCCACGGGCTTATTTGCCCCACGGCCGGTCATATGCCAGACCATGGGCTCCGAATTTCAGCTCCCGGGTGCTCCATACGCCTGGGGGCCCATTTTTTTTAGCCCCAGGAGCTTAAAACCTGATTTTTGAGCACTTTTGACCCCCCGAGACTATTTTCGCTCTATCTTGAGCATCTGGGGGTCTTTTTTTGACTTCCATATACCGTTGGAAAGATTTTTCCGAGCATTTTCCAATGATGGAGGTTAGGATTTTGGGTTCTAAATTTTGACAGCATTTTTTTTTGTCAAAGTCCGATGTTTGTTTTTGCCTTCTAGGAGTCATATCTGGCTCATCCGGACTCCATTTTTGGCAAACCAGATATTGTCAGAAAGCTGGTTCAGTGAACTATTTAGTTGTAGGGGTATTTTTTCCAGATTCTAATCTAGGTTTTCTCTCCTCTGATTTTGGTAGTTTATGCACTCTGGTGGATTGCTTGGTTCTACAGGTCCTGGGATCTCTTCTTCTGATATTCTAGCTCACTCTTCTTTCTGACTTCTGAGCTTGTATGCTTCTTCTGTTGCATCTTTGTTCTATAAATGCACTGAGATAAAGTGCCTCCTTCTGCATTTCTAGGATTTTGAGCACCTTGTATGGTTTTAGTACTCACACTCTATTATAAAGTGCCATGGGGGGTTATGCTGATTATGCTATTTTAGGCGCATCCACCTTTGTCAAGTGAGTGTACCTTCCACAACATTATCCCATGCTGTGTGTCGATGACACTGCCCTTTATCCTGTGTTTTAACTTCTGTTGCACTATTGGTGTTCCTGGTTCTTCTTCTACAGATGTTTCTGGCATTACATTTTAGTGTTCCTGTCACCTCTCCCGGTTCAGCATTATGGGGGGGTTCACCTGTTGGTTCTATTGCTTCCTGGTTCGATTGATCAGCTCTTCAGACTTTGTTTTCTCTACCTGGTCATGCACTTTAGTGGGGGTTCCATCAGTTTATTCTGACAGAGTTTACAGTTCCATGCTTCAGAGATGCTTCTTGCTCATTCTTGTTCCTCTCTCTGGGACTTTCCCTAGATTGAAGGCTTAGTTTCCTTCTTCTAGTTTATTTCTTGTTTTGGGTACCTGATCAGGCCTTGTTGTCGGGACCCATCTTTCTTTCTTTCTGCAGTAGTCTTTAGCTATTTCGCTTCTCCCTAAGTTACACTTAAGGGGGGGTGTTAGAGTAGTCATAGCATAGCTAATAATTAAATCACTTAATTATTAGTCTATTTACTCTATGCTTAAGTTACTTAGGCAGCTTTCTAATTCTTTAGGGTTTCCCTTTAGGGTTTCATGATTCATTTTCTAAGGATTCACTTCTTTGCATTTTATTACCGAGATTGTATTCAGTATTTTTTTTAATAGAAGCATTTTTCTTTTCAACATGGATTTCATATCTCTGGCTTTTTGGCCTCCATAGTTTTTCTTCTTCTGTCTATGTCTTGCTTCTACTTGTGACAGATGTGCATGCAGGTGTTCTTGGGAGGATTTGTGTTTATCAAATCTAACAGTTGGCCTAGCAGGATGAGCATAGGTTATACTACCATAGGTGATACAGCCATAGGTGGTACAACAAATTCAGATGCCCCCACCATAGCAAAGGGCACAACCAAGATTTTAGTAGGGTCTCTGACCCTAGACAGTACAGGTAGACATCCCCATGTGATAGATGGGGATGGATATAGGGGCCAGTGGTAGAGGGAGCACAAGATAGTCTCGGCGACAGACTATTGAGCCCGCAACTGAGGAGCAGTATGTACCTTTACAAGAGGAGATACAATAGGAGGATCCCATGTAAGAGGATTATCCTATGCAGGACATAGCATAGGATCCACAGTGGCAGTCTCAAGAGAGAGTTAGGCAGCTCTCGAGACAGGTGGGAGACTTGACCATACAGCTGGCCATGCGAGATGTATGACTATTAGACTAAGATCGGGAGATATAGGATCTTTGAGAGCAGTTATAGGCATCTTAGGAGGAGATTCTCCACTAGACGGCTCGAGCAGCATATTACTATGCATCGTATATAGGGGCGGTGCCTGATGAGGCATCCCAGTTGGGAGATTCTTGACCTATGCTAGAGGA
>MU227547.1:449592-459936 GCA_018584345.1 Thuja plicata
GTTATAGGCATCTTAGGAGGAGATTCTCCACTAGACGGCTCGAGCAGCATATTACTATGCATCGTATATAGGGGCGGTGCCTGATGAGGCATCCCAGTTGGGAGATTCTTGACCTATGCTAGAGGATCAAAGGGTGCACAGATGCCACCTCCACCAAATAGGGCCCCACCTCCACTTCCTCTAGGTGATGAGGGAGAGGGTCAGAGTTAGTTTAGATAGATAGATAGATGAGATCATAGAATATATCTGATGCATTGGCATCCATGTATTTATATCACCATTTTGAGTTAGATCATGCTCGAGTAGCACCATTTTGTATTTGTATCGACACATTATATATATATATATATATATATATATATATATATATGAGCTCGTCTTTTGGTATTATTACATGTGTCAGATTGTCTTTTATGAGATGTTTCCTATATGCTTAGATGGTTAGATGATTAGAATGTATGCAAATGAATGAACATGTTTTAAATATATGTAGATGTATGAAATGCACATGTATGATTTAGATGCAAAGATGTATGTATGTAGATGATTTATGTAAATGCAATGTGTAAATAAAAATACTAATGTAATGTATGGATGATAATGAGTTATGTTTATGTAATGTGTATGGTACTAACATCTCATGCAAGACGACGAATGCTAACCAAAAGAATCATGTGAAGAATCGAGAGTGAGGATCGAACACCTGTGCAGTCTTGATGAAACCAGGACAATGAGGAAGAAATCCCCAATGTATGAACCCAAAAGAATACAATGAAGAGAACACCGAATTACTACCACAATGCAAGTCTAGAATGAAAATGCAATCCTATGCTAGATGCAATATGAAAGTGAAATTCTAGGACATGGTTGTGAGACCCATCGTATAAGCATCATCATTGAGAATTGTTTTTGGAACAGCGAAGTCGATACAACCCTTACTGGCACCATAATGCAACCATAAGGATATAAATATGACTTGCATTTGATAAAACGTAGGCAATGAATGTAAGCACTAGGGCACAATAGCCAAGATGACCTGAACATTGTTATCAGTTAATGTTGCAAGAGTACACCAGTATCGAGGCATTCAAAGCCAAGATAACCATGAGTGAAATCATGCATAAACAAATAGATCAACAAACAAAACAATAACAAATAGAGAAATAATAGGCAAGGAGATAGTACAGACCTCACCATGGCATACAAATAAACAAGATCAAGGGATGTGAGGCTGTTCCACCTTAGTGCGGGAGCTCTTATCACATACACCCTATTTATTTGACATTTCCAAATCATCGGGACTACAGCAACAAGCAGTAGACAAAGAAAATATCAATGAAATCCATAAGAATAGACAACATTCAAAGAAAGATTCAAGCATAGCTCAGCCAGTTTCAAAGTTTTTGAATATGTTCATGTTTAGAGGTGTTGAAAAACACAGTTGTGCTTGTGAGTGCATTGTGTTTGATTGTTATCGAGAGGTGTTTACATTTGAGAATTCCAATGTGTGTTAAAAAAACACAGATGTATCCAAAGATAGTGTTAAAAAACACTGTTTATGGTGGTGTTGAAAGACACCAGTTTGTGTTAGGAGAGAGTTGTCTTGTAGAAGTGACAAGATTACCGACTCAGGTGTAAACCAAAGATGTGATCAAATGGGGGACCCATGCCCCCAAGTAATGATGACTGACTTAATGTATGTTGTGAGGAAAAACTAGATCTGATTGCCCCCAAGCACATGGTACCAAATCAATGTCAAGTCAGGAAGGTTGACAAAGGAACCAGAGTGTCACGAAAGTGACCGAAAGATATGTACAAACTAAAGCATAGAATTGTCAAGACCGAGTATCGATAGATAGAGCATTTCAGTATAAATCCAACTGTAATGGATGCAAGCAATCTCAATAGTACAATGACAGTAGGTAGACGCAGTGAGAACCACTGGTGACTGACGTGAGAGAGATGCTCAAGTGAAGATCAAAGTATAATCTATACATCAGTAGGAAGACACAGTGAGAACCACTGGTGACTAATGTGAAGAAGATCCAAAATGATAATAGAACAGTTCCCCCTAGATCAGGAGGGTTTCTTGAGAGTATGACCAGTTTCAATCCATTTGAGTTGGTGTCTTGACGAGAACTAAAAGCAAATGTAAGCAGGAAAGCATGAAAGCAGCAATGTAGGAAAGCAAATGCTTAAAGCCAAGTGGTGCTATAATAGATATAGCATTGTGGAACAAGTTGCACCTATTTACTAGATTTTCACCTTCTTGACAGAAATTCTTTTTTTTGCTACCATGACGCCTGTTTGCCAGGTTTTCATTAATGGCACCTTTTTCTCTTTTTTTGTATTTTTCAATTTTTAATTTTTTTGTATTTTTGGAATATATGATTTTTTTTTGGAGATACATCAAAGCACCTATTGCTAGGTTTTCACTACGATGATGAGTTTTTTAGGAGTTTTTCAAATTTTTAAGATTTTTTCAGGACTTTAGTATATACATGAGCACACTGAAGATGTCTCAGTTGTAGAACCGCTTTAGATGAAGAGTGTTGATGGGCTCTTTGAGTTCTTCTCCTTCAGTAGTAGAAAGTTGATAGGTACTAGAACCAAAAACTACAGTAACAATATATGGACCGAGCCAATTTGGTTCAAACTTCCCTTTCTAGATCCGATGTTGCTGATTCTTAGGAGTAACAATATATGGACCGAGCCAATTTGGTTCAAACTTCCCTTTCTAGATCCAATGTTGCTGATTCTTAGGGTTCTCCCTCAGAATGAGGTCACCCACTTGGAAATCCCTTGGTCTAACCTTCTTTTTATAGCTCTTGGACATCCTTTTCTGGTATGCTCGAAGGTGGTCAAATGCCACTTGGTGACATTCATCAAGTAAGTCTAGCTCTTGTAGCCAAGATATTCTATTATCTTCATCAGTAATGAGGCCTTTTAGAGAGACTCGCAAAGAAGGAATATCAACCTCAATTGGTAACACAGCATCTGCTCCATGAACCAAAGCATAGGGAGTAGCCCCTGTTTGTGTTCTTATACTTGTCCTGTATGCCCAAAGAGCTGGATTGATTCAGAGATGCCAATCTCATCCAAATTTGTGGACTGTATGATGCAGGATTTTAAGGATTGTCTTGTTGGATGCTTCTGCCTGTCCATTACCTTGAGGATAATAGATGGAAGACCAATGTTGAGTAATTTTAAACTTAGAGTATAGCTCTGTCAAATCCTTATTTTTGAATTGTCCCCCATTATCAGTGATTATTATTGAGGGTACACCATGCCTGCAGATGATGTAATTGAGAATGAACATAGCTACTAATTTTTCATTGGCAACGGTGAGAGGGACTACCTCTACCCTCTTGGTAAAATAGTTTGTAGCTGTGATAATGAACTTATGTCCATTTGAGGACGAGGGGTAAATCTGACCCACCAAGTCAAAGGCCCATTATTGAAATGGCCAGAAAGTAATGAAGGGAATAAGCTCCTTGGCTGGAGCATGAATCAGATTACAATGTAGTTGATATTGTTTGTAAGACTTGGAAAACTGTGTAGCTTCTTTTTCCATATCTAGCCAATAGTAACCAGCTCTAATAAGTTTACGGGCCAATGTTAGGCCGTTAGAGTGGGACCCACAAATACCTTCATGCACCTCTACTAACGCATGTTTGGACTCATTGGGTTCTAAAAACCTAAGGAGGGTACCATCTAGACCATGTATATACAAGTCATTAGCGATGATGACAAACCATGAAGCACTGCAGATTAAGTGACATTTCTCATTCTGGGAGTAAGTGTCCAGAACAATCTGGTCATGAATGTAGGAAAAGATGTGATGGTAGTGAGATGAATCATGTCCAATAACAAAATAGATCATCCGGGAATCAGGAGAGTCATAGGCTGGGTAGCGTAATGTCTCCACTAGGAATTCATGTCAAAAATCATTTTATGGCATCTGTAGCATGGAGGCAAGAGTAGTCATGGCATCTACTACTTTATTATCTACCCTTAGAACCTGTTGAAATGTGATGTGAGTAAAATAATTTTTGAGATCATCAACCAACCATTTATAAGGCACCAACTTGTCATCCCTTGTCTAATAGATATCATTTACTTGATTGATGACTAACTGTGAATCTCCAACAACATTGAGTTTGTCTACTCACCACTCAAGGGTGATCCTCATACCATTGATTAGGGCTTTGTACTCAACAATGTTGTTTATACAAGGAAACAACATCTTGTATTCTTTTGGTAAAGAGTACCTTTGAGGTGTAATGAATAGTATCCTAGCACCTGACCCCTATTGGGTAAATGAACCATCAAAAAACATAGTCCATGATCAATGTGTGAGAAGTAATATGGACTCATCTAGAAATTCAATGTGCAATGGTTGATGATCTACTAGAGGTGCTTCTGCCAACTGATCTGCAATTGCATGTCCATTAATGGCTTTCCTTTCTACATATTCAATATCAAATTCACTGAGAAGCATTACCCATTTAGCTATTCTACCTGTGAGGGTAGCTTTACTGAGAAAATATTTCAGAGGATTAATTTTAGCAATTAGACGTGTAGTATGAGCTAGCATATAGTACCACAGTTTTTGTGAAGCAAATACCACTACAAGGAAAGCCTTCTCTATAGAAAAATATTTTGTTTCATATGAGACCAGAGTTCTACTAATGTAATAGATAGCCCTTTCTTTCTTGTGCTAATCTTCTTGAGCCAAAAGGATACCTAATGATGTATCCGTAGAAGATATGTAAAGTATAAGTGGCTTCCCATGAATAGGAGGCATCAAGATTGGCGGGTTTGCAAGTTACTGTTTGATTTGTGTGAACCCTTCATCACATTCTTTGTTCCATTGATAAGCCACACCCTTGTGTAAAGTCTTGGTAAATAGTTGTGACTTGTCCGCCAATTGAGAGATAAAATGTTAGATAAACTACAGTCAGTCTTGAAGCCCTCTCATTTGTATGATATTTTTTGGTGGTGGCATTTCCATGATAGCTTGTACTTTTGTAGGATCCACTTCAATGCCTTTGGTAGAGATGATATAGCCAAGAAATTTTCTAGATGTTATGCCAAATGCGCATTTCTTAGGATTGAGCCTCAGATTGAACTATTCCATACGATCTAGTGTAGGACCTAGATTGGCAAGATGCTTCTTTCGGTGCATACTGTTAGCTAAAGTGTCATCCACATAGTCTTCCATTATTTTATGCATCATGTCATGAAATATGCTGGTAACAGCTCTCTGATGTGTAGCACCGACATTTTTGAGTCCAAAGGGCATGACATTCTAACAGAAGGTGCCCCAGGCACATGTGAAGGCAGTTTTCTCTTGGTCCTTTGGCACAATTTTTATCTGGTTATAGATAGAGAAACCATCCATTAGTGAGTAAATTTCATATCCTACCATCATATCTATGATCATATCAATATTAGCTAAGGGAAAATCATCCTTAGGACATGCCAAATTCAATTCTTTGAAGTCTGTGTAGACTTGTATAGATTTATCATGTTTTGATACTGGAACAATATTAGAGATCCACTCTGCATAATCAATTACTCTGATAAACACTTCCTTAAGAAGTTTCTCTAATTCAACTTTGACAAGTAGAGCTACATGTGGATGCATTTTGTGAAGCTTCTGCTTGACGGGCTTAACACCTAGTGCAATGGACAAATGGTGCATGATTAGATTAGGGTCTAATCCCGGCATGTCTAAATATTTCCATGCAAAGTTAATGTTTTTTGCTTCTGAATAATGTAGTGAATTCCTCTCTCTCTACCTCTGATAGTGATTGTGCCAAGTGAATAATCTAGGGTTCTGCCTCTGTACCCAAGTTGATAGGTTGAGTTGGTTCAATAAGCACAGATGATCTCTCCTGAAAATGACTTGGAAGAACATCAAGTACCTCATCCTCGGGCACCTCAAAGAGGTTTTCACCCTTGGATACATCTTTTATTTTGACTGTTTTAGGCTCTAATACTGCCACAATATGGTTTTCACCATCAAAGTGCCTATTTCTTCTTCTTTTTATTTTGTGACAAAGATACTTGATGTCAGCCTCAATCATGTTGACACTTTCTTGGCTAGTGGGAGACGTTATAGGTTCAACAACATATAGGTAACAGGAAAGAGCGTAATCATTCTGGAACATAAGGACTTCATTAGATGGGGAGGTAGAGTTCTAGTCTATAAGCTCAAGATGGCGAAGTGAAAGAGAAGTGACAGGTTAAAGTGTGTTCATGATATAATCATCAAAGGCATGGACAAGCAAGTCGAGACCCAAAGCAATCTCATCCAGAGGTATAGTCAAATTATTTTGGTTCCTAGCGACTGCAGTAGATGACATGTTAACATCTAGGGAGTTAGACTCATGTGACCCTACACTAGACCGTTCACCTACTTCGAGAAGGTTTTCATATGCATTAGCTATATTTGTATCTCTTTTAGAAGTGGCATATGACAAGCTGTCAAACTCATATTCATGGGAGTCTGTTTCAACATTAGGTTTCATGTGAAGGACATCAGTGAAATCAATCCTTTGTCCCTAGTTGGGATGAGTTCTTCCTAGAACCTCTGCTATGGTCAGATGAGCACCTATTGACCTAGGTACCTCAGTAGTGTTTGTAGCATCAGCTGCCTCTTGTGTAATGAGAAGTGACTAGAATTCCTGGTCAAACTATTCTTGAAAGTGTGGTGGTATGTATAAATCACCTTGATGACCAAGATTTAGAGTATATTTTTTTTTCTGCTCCTCATAAGTTAATGGGGCAAGTGAGGTGGTGGTATCAGAATTGCTACCAGTGTCTACTATATTGACATGTGGTATAAAGTTATCTAGCTTAGCAAAGAATGTTGCCAGGTCTAGAGGAATAGGATAAGGAAAAGTATCCTCATTAGAGATGTCTTCAAGTTCTATAGTTTTACATGTTTCTTCAGGTGTTGGTTTCTTATCTTCTCAAGGTACAAACTTATTTATCCCTAGTTGAAATGTGAGTTTCTGGAAGCCTATACCTATAGAGTCATGTGTTATGGGACCAATAGCTTCAAGTGGTGCAATCAATCCCTTATCATTTGCACCTATGGGACCATTTCCTTTATAGCCAAAACATTGCATAATAGATAAACCTTTTCCATATTGTTCAGGTTTTATGTCATAAGGAGGAGTAGTTTGTTCAGAATTGTCATCTCCTTTATAGATCCAAGCTTTGATAGCTCTATTTTTAGCTTCTTCTTCTAATGGTACTGTGGCTTGTACAAAGGTACCACCATACTTTGTTGGAGGAGGAACCATAGAAGGTTTAGTGCTCTCAGAAGGTCTCCCAAAAGAACATGGAGACAAAGGAAAAGATGTAATAGATAGCATAGGTTCAATCTGATATCCTCACATATCAGTTTCTTTGAGTGTCAAACTCTTTTCTATTGCTTTTAATTTATCCTAAAGGAGTTCAATAGATTCTCTGTTGGTAGGCACAAAGATGTCAGTAGATTTGGTGAGGAAATTGCAATCATAGCGTCTATTAGCAGGTATAGTCACTTCAGATCCTTGGAATGGGAACTTAATGCACTGATGGTATGTGGAAGGGACAACCTACATTTCATGGATCCATGTCCTTCCTAACAGAATATTTTATGCCAAAGAAATGTCAAGCACTTGACAGACAACATCTCGATCAACAGGGCCAACTCTAATTGGCAACACAACTAGCCCCTTAGATTTATGTTCTTCATCATAGGCTTTAATAGTAATCTTTTTGCAAGCATCAATGTAATCTTCACCATAGCCTAACTCAATAAGGAAACTAGCAGAGAAAATATTTAGACCAGTGTCGTTATCTATGAGAACACGGTAAACACGCTTTGGACCAATCATGACTTCAATGTGCAGAGGGTTATTATGCGGGTGACTCAAAGAATGGTCATCTTCCTCAGAGAAAGACAAGTAATGTGAGGAGGTAAAGTGACCTACCATGGATTGAAACTGGTCAAGATCAAGATCTTTTGGGACATTTTCCTCAGTGACGGATTTGTCCAGGATTTCCCTATGAGTAGGGGAGATTTTTAGGAGCTCAAAAATAGTTATTTGAGCATTAGTACATTGTAGTTGATTGAGAATGCTGTAATTGGCGGCATTAGATGAGGAACCCAGTTTTGGACTCTTATTAGCAGAGTCAACCTTAATTTTGTTTAAAGGTTGAGTTGATGTAGATATAGAAGGCTCAGGGCTTTTGAAGATGATCTTAGCGTGAGATCGAGTAACAATGTTAGCACTGACTTGAGACTATCCTTGTTCAGAAGACTGAGGTGTAGACCCTCGCAAAGTGAAAGACATTTCGCACTTGGAAGTATCTTCCCTTCCCTTGAGAATGATGACATTATAATATTTAGTATCAACAAGTTCAACCATATTAATGACATTGTCATTATTGGTGTATGTATAGTTGACCTTAGCATCAGTATTTTTTCCTTTAGATAATTCACCTTTTCCATGAGGAGGAAATGGGTCTTTGAAAGCTTGGTGATCATAATTTTTGTTGTGACCTCCCACAACAATAACCTCACTATCAATGAGATCCTAGATTTTATGCCACAATTTAAGACAAGTAGCCATTTTATGACCTTTGTTTTGGTAAAAATCACAATAAGCGGATTCATTCCACCAAGAGGGTCTTGGTTGCGAATCATAAGGTAGTGAATTATCTAATGGAGTGAGTAAATGGTTGTCCATAAGAGTCTTGTAAACTACCTCAAGAGGTTCTCCTAAAGGAGTGAATTCACACTTGGGCCTAGGAGCCCAAGGTTTAGTTCTAGAAAATCGTCAAGTACTCAGTTTGGATTTTGCCACAGCCTATTCAGCGGCTTTGGCCACTTGCATCGTAGTAGTGAGATTAAAGGCAGCCTTGGAAGGCTTAGGAGTCACATTGTCTACAATGCCATCATTCACAACATTTTGGTTCTTGTTGGGAAATTTGGATTTATCTTTGCTTGAAGAGGAAGACCCTTGTTTATTTTCCTTGTGTAAGGTCAATTATCCTTTCTTGATCATAAATGTCTTGATTTGTATAGCTTGTTTAATCATGTCATCAAAAGTTAGAGGACCTTGTAGCTATACTTGATACCCAAAGCTGGGGACAAGATTATCGAGAAAGATGTCCAACATTTTAAATTCAAGTATCTTGCGAGACTATTGTGTATAGAGTTGTCTCCATCTTTGGAGAAATGCCAAGAAGGATTCCCCATGATTTTGTTTTAAATTGCAAAGATCACGGATAACCAGATGTTGGATGTTGTGATAATACTGTTGTAGAAATAAATTGGCAATTTTGTTAAAAAATTTGATGCCAGTTGGTAGTCTAGAGAACCATTCCATAGCTGACCCTCCAAAACTACATGGGAAAAGATGCATGAGATAGTTTGTGTCATGTATGAATTCCATGGAGAGAGCACCAAATTCTCTCAAATGGTCTTGAGGGTCAGATGTACCCAAGTATTTATCATATTTAGGAAGTTCAACTCCTTTGCGAAAAACAAGGCATGTAAATATCTTTGTCAAATAGGAAAGGATAGATGCTTTCCAGTGTGAATTGTGTAATAGGTTTGTGTTTCTCTTTCAAGAGTTGAGAGAGTTTCTTTTGCATAGTTTGCATTTCTTTTTGCAAGTGGGAATTTTTATTTTCTTCCTCTTTCTCAACAAGTGTTTCTACAGCATAATTGGAAGGTAACTTAGCCCCTTGATTGGCTAGCTCAAGAATGTATTTCTCTTTCTCCTCGGCTAGGAGAACTCCAATCATTCTGTTAGCTATTTTTCCGTGACCTTGTCAAAGAAAAGGCTAATTAACGAGGATCAAACAAATCCTCCTACACTTCGAGCAGCAAAGGGCTCAGGCGGGTGTACCTGTTGGATTCACTTCTTTCAGTGAATCAGGGGATGGATTCCTGCCCATCACACTTGATATAATAATCATTCACAGCTCTTTAAACAGAAAGGGAAAATGATTTGAATAATTGATTGATGAAGAAACTACAAGACAAACCAGAGAMCAGTGCCTTATCTATTGGGCAACAGAGTCAAACAGATATGCAATCCCAGAAAACTTCTAACTCCAAACTCAAAAACCCGAATGAAATGCCTTGCAAACCATTCTTCTCATTTCAATTCCTAGACATCATATTCATATGCAGACTTAAAATTCTTAAAATTTGAATACAAGACTTGCTCTCCTTGAGAGAAAATCAGATTCAAATGCACAGATACCTTGTAACTGGTATATTAACATGCCTTACAAGTTAATATACAAGAATCAAAACAAACATACAAAGAC
>MU227547.1:470891-502884 GCA_018584345.1 Thuja plicata
AACAGATTATAATTCAATCCTTTTACCCAATAAGCATTTTCACATTTAATCAGGTTATTCAACATTATAGTTCCTTTACCTTCAACTGGACAAGGTGTATCATTACCCATTCTTATTGTACCACCATCATAATACTCAAAAGTGTTAAACTTTTCTTTGTCACCGATCATGTGATGAGTGCAGCCACTATCTATAATCTAGATATCATTCTTTCTAACATTAGATATGAGTGTAGTTTGTACATACCTTTCATCTTCATTTGAATCATCTTTCACAGCCACAAACACCATCTCGATGTCTTCATCAGGTTCGGTGTCAGTATCTTCATCTTTGAAAGCAACTAGGTAGTTGGCTTTCTTGCCTTTGTCCTTGTATTCTTGGGTATCTCTTCTTTTTGATTGTCGGTAACTTTTGTAATCTTTGTTATCACCTTTGTAAGATTTCTTCTCAAAAGATCTATCATTAACTCTATCATCTTTTCTTCTGTTAGGACATCTTGCAACAAAGTGTCCAATATCTTTACAATTAAAGCATACAAGTGGTAACTTGCCTTTGTATTTACCTTTGCCTCTCTACATTCTTCTAGCCATAAGTGCTTCTATTTCATCTAGATCTTCTTCTTCACTTTCACTTTCACTATCTCTTCTAGATGTGTGTCTCTGACTTGATTTGCTTATTCTCATAGAAGATTTAAATGCAAACTCTAATTTTGGTAAGACACTATTATGAAAGTTATTCTTCTCAAATGAAATCAGTCTACCAATTAAACTATCAAGAGTAACTGTATTGTTTGCTACTGCTCTCATTTCTTGAATGACAGAAACTTTAATAGCATATATAGGCAGTAAGGTTCTTAAGATTTTACTTACCACTGTCTCCTCTTCAAGTGTACCTCAAACTCCTCATATAGCATTGACTACTTCTTTGATTCTTGTGTTGTACTATGTGATGTTTTCTCCTTCTTTCATTATGAGATCATCAAACTTTCCTCTAAGGATTTCTGCCTTGGCTCTTAGAACATTTGTATCACCTCCATGTACAAGCTTCAATTTATCCCACATCTTATTTGTAGTTTTACAATCTTTGACATCTTCAAATTCAGCATCAGAGAGTGAGGAAGAAAGCTCTATAACCATGCAGTTGTGCTCATGATTCTCTCTCAATTGATCTACTATTAATACTCCCATGGGAAACACATATTCAATATCTAGGAATTGAGTAACATCATTACCAATACCTGATAAGTGGAGTCTTATCCTGCTTTTCCATGAAGCAAAGTTATCTTTGTTAAACTTGGGTAGATCTTGTCTATTCATCTTGTGATCTTTAGCTTAGGTCTTGAAACCTTCCTTTCTAAGCACACAAGCTCTAATACCAATTGTTAGTAATAACTAAGAGGAGGGGTGAATCAGTGGCCTCAAAAATTTATCCTTCAAACTTAACAACCAATCAATAAATCTCAGATTATTATGTCCTTACAAGATGCATTCCATGAAATACTAATAATGATTAACTGTCTATCGGTTTCCTCTGTCAATCCTTATTATTTATTTATTACCGATAAGCAGTATAACTATTTACCAAAACTCAGTAAATAAGCATAGTATACTGATCAATCCAAAGTTAGCTATGTAAGATGCAATACAGTAAAGAAATGAATCATACACACATAACACATGAATTTTAATGTGGAAACTCTATTAAGGGAAAAACCACTGGTACTGGTACCCCAAATTTTCACTCTTCTCAAGTGAGTCATGTTAGGAGCCAACCCTGTTAAAGGTTACAAACAAACTCTTAAGTGCGACCTTGTTAGAGGATTTTATACATAGAGGTTGTCACTTAGTATTGGGCATCTATTGCTACCATCCTTGAATTAGCCTCCTTCTTATACTATCAATGGGTATCAGGAAAGTCCAATGCTACTTTCATGAATCAACCTTTTTGGCACTCCTTGAGATGTACTTCAATATATAGAAGACTGTTAAGTCCTGCTTGATTAAGAGACTTGATGCTTCAATGGTTAAACTAAAACACTATGACATGTTCATAATGCAACTTGAATTGCATATTTTTAGATATATTTAAGTACATTACCTCTCTGACCAATGTATCAACTCAATTCTTGTGCTCCACACTTTTTGCTCTGTGATGTTGTGCTCACTATTCATCGGTGTCTGTAGAATTCCTTAGCTCTTCCTTCAGCTTGTTTGATCAGCACTGCATGAAGTTTTTCTTCATTAGTTTCTCTTCAGCATCCTCTTTCTATTGACTCCCCTTAATCCCATTCATAAATGAATTAATCTTGTCTCTTATATAGACATAATATTCATTTTTTCTTGGTTCTTGATTCTTAGCGTGATAAACAATCGAGCCAATTAGATTTAAACCATAAATCCTAATTTGTCTCGTAGATATCTTCTTGCCAACTGTACAAATCATCTTTAAATCAATCACCTATCTCTGGTTGAATAAAACAAAGTAGACAACCAGTTAAGTCTATATTTAGCTCTGCCAGCTAGATATTTTATCATTTTCTAAACTCTCTATTCTGTCGGTCACCACTACAGTTAGTTGTCGGTGACAACTGACTGATCCGTTGGTGAGACTCCAGTTAGCTTTGTGATCTCCATCTGTCAGGAATCATTGTAATTTTACTTATTGGGCAACCTTCTGAATTTGCTTGTTGAGAATTCAATGGTTTTTCTTTGTCAGGCAACACTATGCTTCTGATCACCAGGTATCACTATGACTGTTCTTCTTAGCTCTGTCCATCAGTGTGCACTCTGTTGGTGTTGTTTGTCACTTAGTGAATACTTGACTTTTATGTATTTCTGAAAGCATAACTTTGGTTCCTTTGGTTCTCTAAAGTCTTTGGCATTATGTACATGAACGTACAGATGATATCAAGTTGACATCAATGACAATATAGTCCATTAACTAATTTAATGACTGGCATTATCTTTCAACTTAACATTATCAAACATTCAATCAATTACATGTCATCAGAGATATCTTCATCTTTTGATTTGTTCAACCCTTCTTTGTTTGTATTTTCTATATCATCCTCATGACAATAATTATAGAGCCATTCCTCAAATTCAGGTACTCTGACATGAAGATAGAAGTACAGAAATTATAGGTTTCTCCTAATGATAAAAGTTCTGGATATAATAGTTGCTATGTCTTCGATTTCCAGAATAGGGAGAGAAGGTGCTAGTTTACCATTTATCATTGTGGAATAGTAATATCTAGGTCTTTTGATAGTCATATCACCCTTAATGTTGTTGATTACTGCATCCAGGCCTCCTAGGAATTTCTTTTTGAATATTCTATTACATAGTCTCCCAATGTCAGATTTAACAGGGTCTGCTTGAATGGAATATCCAATAAACATAGTGGAGATATCTGAATTTACTTGGTAATGACCATCATTTGTCAGAAATTTCATTCCTAAAATCCTATAAACAACCCTTAGCGTTAAACTATGTGTACTAAGCATAATAGACTTGAGTCTACTAATATCTATGGCACCATCAAAGGCCACTTGTGGCTTCAAGCTTCTTAATTTAATCGGCGTAGTCATTATGGAGTACTGGATGCTAAAGTCACAAGAGATTAAAGAGAGGTAATGGGTATCTTATAACTCTCTATAAGAGACTATTCATCTTCTGCCTCTACATATTCCACCTCTTGAGTTTCGAGGTTCTTCTAAAGGGATTATTAGTGGGTATATAGGATTGTTATTGTTATCAGATTCATATCTATCATAGATGGGGGCTTCCTTTTTTAATTTTTTGACTATAGCTAATTATGCTTAAAGGGTACTAAGCCATAGTAATTGTTGAAGATTCATTTCCGCAATCTGATAATAATTATAAGGGTGAGTGAATATCAGTTTGTTCTTTAAAGAAGAGTGGAAAGAAAATAAATAAATTTCTATGTGTGTGTGTGGAGAAGCTTATACTTAGGTATTCATATTTATATGTAAATTTTTCTATTCCTTTTTATGTTAGTTTATTGTTAATCCATTTGTATGAAAATTTCTGTGTATGTACTTTTAGTCCATTCTTTATCCTTATTGCTATTCTACAAAATAAAATGTATCATGATAACTAGATTAAGGCATATTCTAAAGCCAAGCTATGTTGAAAACAAAAACCACTCGAATACCATGTTACTCATAACCTTAATATCTATTTCTTACACATTGTTCAACAATTTCATAGTAAAAGGTTCATTAGGGTTTCATGGTATCTATTTAATATATGAAATAAAATATTTATATCTATATTTATATATTGCTAAGGCAAAATACATCTTCATATATATAACTGAATACAATAAATATATGTTCATAGGTGAGATAAAATAAAATATATAAAATATTTATATATCTATATATACATCTATATATTTATATAAATATATATATATTATGTTTATGTATATAATATATATATATATATATACAAAATTTAATGAAACATGTGTTTGTTTATATATACGAATCTAAGCCCATACCGAGATTTATATTTAAGTATATATTTATCTTTCCATATAATTAAGATACTGTAGAAACTATCCTTCTCACTTTTTTGAGAAAGAGAACCAGATTCTTCCGGACATTGTGCCATAACTTTTTTTACTATATTATCCCACTGGCTTTGTATCTTTTCATTCCTTTCTCGATGACACAACAACACCTTCATAGATATATTCCCTATGTGTTGCTAGTAATAGGATACTTTTGAAACCTACATTTGCACACTAGGTTGATTCAGTCATGTTCCATATCCTAGAAGCATCTCTACCCTAAATCATTTCTATGTCAGATTTTCATACTACCCAGTTTCCATGTAATAAACTTAGAATATCTCACTTTACATAGACAATCTGCCATTAAGATTACCAGAAAACTAACTACACAATCAGAAGAAAAAACTTTTAATCCCTCAATTTAATTTCTGGAACAATTTAACATGGCATAGTCTATCAATCAAAAATTAAGAATTTAATAGTAAATATAAATATTTCTCATCAGTACCCATATCGGTAAAACCTTTAATACACATCGTATATATATTATATATGAAACTCTTACTTATAAACTAGAGTACTATATCATCTATTTTCCATAGCCCTATTCCATATTGCTCTGATATGTCTTACTTAAAACTTTTAGATACTTTCTTTCTTATCCTATCATCTTATTATACTATTAACAAAAAAATCCCTCGTATCTCACCGGTACTAAATTTCTAGTCCTTATGAAGTATAAGTCACAGCTCCATTCACCTTCACACTTTTTGACAATTATTATGGCCACATCCTCCTCTGTTGATTCCTTAATATGTTTGGAAAATTTCTTCACTGAAGGACCTACAATACGGAAGTTCTCCATATTTGTGTTATCCAGTACTTCCAAGATTTCATAACCCTCATCTTGCCAATACTTGAGGAGCCAATCTTTATCCATGTCTTCTTTCAGTAGCTGTTTAAACAGGAAGTCCAAATTTCTCCTCATCTCAGGCTAGTGAGCATCAAAAACCTTTTCATATTTGACAATAAACATTAGCACCCTCTGAAAATTTGGGATATCTTGATAATAAATTGCTGTCTATACACTGAACCAAGTTCAATTAAAGAAATACACAAATAAGACAGCTTATGAGCTATGGCATGGATACACACCAAATGTGAGTTACTTTAGAATCTTTGGTAGTCAATGTTGTATACTGAAAGATGATAGAAATGGAAAACTTGACTCTAAAAGGGATGAAGGAATATTTCTAGGATATTCTACTAAAAGAAAAGCTTATAAATGTCTAAACAAATCTTCTAACAAAATCATTGAGAGTGCAAATGTTAAAGTGGATGAATTTGCTAAGAAAAATGATGAGGAAAGAAGAAAGGAACATGAAGATTACAATAGATTTGTCTACATTAAAGAACCTAGCACCTTACCTGAGCAACAGAATAATGCAACTGAGAAATGGGTTGGACACACCGAAAATCAAGAAAATTCTCACAATGCTAAACCTAGTGATAATGAAGATCAAAATGAAGATAAAAATGAAGAACAAAGATCTAAACCTGTACTTGCTAAATATGTCAAAAGACACCATCCATAGGACCAGATCATTGGAGACAAAATAGCAGGAATGACAACAAGAAGTAGGTCTCTTAACTATAGATGTTTGATTTGTGATTTTGAGCCTAAATCTGTTAATGTTGCACTTGAGAATCAAGAATGGGTTAGTGAAATGAATGAAGAGATTGAATAGATTGAGAAGAATAAAACATGGACATTAGTACCTAGACCGAGTGACAAAAATTTCATTGGCACCAAATGGATATCCAGAAAAAAACTCAATGAGAATGGAGAAGTCACAAGGAACAAAAAAACACTGGTATGCAAAGGGTATGCTCAAGAAGAAGGTATTGACTATGGACAAACCTTTTCACTTGTTGCTAGACTAGAAGGAGTGATAATTCTACTTGCTTATACTTCTTTTAAAGGATTCAAATTATACCAAATGGATGTCAAATCTGCATTTCTGAATGGAATACTAGAAGAAAAGGTATACATTGAACAACCTAAAGGGTTTGTTGATCCTAACAAGAGGAACATGGTTTGTAAACTACACAAAGACTTGTATGGATTAAAACAAGCACCGAGAGCATGGTATGAAAGACTTCACTCTTATCTCATTAGTATTGGATTTGTTAGAATAGGTGACAATAGTAATCTGTATTTGAAAGGAGATATTGATGATAAATTTTTGATTGCTGAGATATTTTTTGATGATATCATATTTGGAGGTAATGATATGCTATGCAATTCATTTTCTGATGAAATGAGAAAAGGATTTGAAATGTCAATGTTTGGAGAGATCAAATTTTTTCTTGGTCTACAGATTCTACAACAGGATGAAGGAATCTACATCACTCAATCCAAATACATCAAAGAAGGTCTAAAGATATTCAAGATGGAGGACTCAAAACCATTTGGAACACCTATGGAAACCAGATGCAAATTCGCAAAGGAAGATAAGATAGTCGAGGTAAATTAGACCTTATACAAATCTATGATTGGTAAACTAATGTATGTTGTACACACAAGACCTGATATAAAAAATGTAGTTGGTATAGTTGCAATATTCTCTTCTAATCCTAAGGGATCACACATGACTTTTGTTAAAGGAATTCTGAGATATTTGAAGAATAATCAAGATGATGGTTTGTGGTACAATAAAGAAGGCCAATTAGAGCTACAAGTTTGTACTGGTGCTGGTTGGGCTAGAAACATAGATGATAGAAAGAGAACAATATGAGGAGCATTATTTATTGGTGACAGACTTGTCACATGGATAAGTAAAAAGCAAGGATGTATATCTCAATCAACTGCAAAAGAAGAATATGTAGTTGCTGCTGCAAATTTCTCTAACATTGCATGGATCAAAAAATTGCTAAAAGGTATGAATGAGGAAATTTTTGATGAAGTAATTATCTATTGTGATAATACTAGTGCTATTAACATCTCAAAGAACCCTGTGATGCATGCTAAGACAAAGCACATAGCTATTAAGTATCATTACTTAAGGGAACAAGTACAAGAGAAACAAGTGATACTAGAATATGTATAATCCAAAGAACAACTAGCAGACATCTTCACAAAACCATTTCCAAAATATGCATTTGAGTACCTAAGGAATAGACTAGGGGTTCGTCCCTTGTCTACTAGTCCCTAAGATGACTTGGAGGCTGCATTACCCTACACATTATCAGAAGATTATTCATGTTGATGCAAGCTAAGATATGGACTACAATGACATATTAATCCACTAAAAGGACAAAAAACTTCAAAGGGAGAA
The DNA here is from genome assembly GCA_018584345.1 of Thuja plicata. Classification (NCBI taxonomy): domain Eukaryota; kingdom Viridiplantae; phylum Streptophyta; class Pinopsida; order Cupressales; family Cupressaceae; genus Thuja; species Thuja plicata. The sequence continues at coordinate 478,769 of MU227547.1, forward strand.
AAAGAGTGTTGGCTATTACAAAGCTGAATTTTTTTTTTGGCATTGTTGTCAAAGGGAGAGAGAGATATTCAATTAAATATACATCAAGAAGAAGAACATATAAAGGGAGAGAAAGATTTAATAACCATCCATCAAAGGGAGAGAATTGGACAGAGTTAACACTATTACATATCTATCCAAAAAAGGGAGAAAAGATTCTACAACAAAGGGAGAGACATAATTGCTACACCTATCCATTGAAGGGAATGAAGAAAGAGAAAGCACACAGCAGAATCAAATCTAAGCTAGAAGAGCTTATCGAGATTTAGATATTTGAATTGGTTATAGAATAATAATTTTTGTATGTTATGGCATATTTTATATTGCATATTTCATAGTATGTTGCCATCAATGCCAAAGGGAGAGATTGATGAACTATAACTGATTGAATGTTTGAAAATGATATGTTGATAATCACTGAGATGTAAAAGTAAATGAAAGACATTAAATCAGTTAATAAATTGTATTATCAATTATGTCAACTTGATATGATATGATTATTCATATGCATATTGGTCATAACCTTGAAGAAATGAAGAGACAAAGTTTATATTATTGGTAAAACATAAAATTTATGTATACACCGAGTGATAGTAAACACCGATGGATAGTGCACACCGATGGACAATGAACACTGAGCAATTCATAGTGTATACCAAGCTTCAAAGTAACCAAGAAAGTGTTACCAAGCAAGAGTATGCCGAGAAAGTGTATACCGAGAATTGTAGTTAACTGAATTTGTTACCGAGCTAACTGGAGTTGATGACCAATCAGAACTAAAGTTAAAGAATGACAAAATTACTTAGCTGGAAGAGATATATTTAGAGATTGACTAACTAATATTTTATTTTCAACAATTAGTTAAACTAAAGTATGGAATAATATTTAAAGCACGTTTTATTCACAGCTATAATGGAGAGATTTTCTTAATAAAACTAAAGGAGAGCTTTACGGGATAAAGAAAGCATGGCAAGTTTTACGTATCAAGAAGTGATCTACAACAAAAACAAGGAGATTGACCGACTAATCATGTCTATATAAAGAGATAATAAATTCATTAGAAAAGAGAGGAATGTTGAATATATTCTGGTGAAGATTGAATTCTTCATGTAGATCTGATCATACAGACTGAAGAACAGAGCCAAGGAATTCTGCAGACATTGAGCAACAAAGGAAAGAGCATTCACCGAGAAGAACCAAGAAAGGGAGAAAAGGAACTGAAGTGAACATTGATCAAAGAGGTATTATTGGACTAACAATAGATCTAAATATCTATAATTTAAAGTTGTATATTTGAATAGATCATTTACTATATTAGTTTAACCATTGATTCAGAAAATATCTTAACCCAGTGGGATTTAACAATCCCTATTGTATTGAGATACTCAAGAGTATCAAAAGGTTTTCTTTTTGACAACATAGCGAGTGCTAGGTCAAAAGATAAACTGATGGTTGTAAATCCTCTAACAAGGTCACACTTAACAGTGTGTATTGTAACCTTTAACAGGGTTGGCTCATCACCGAGCTCAATTTAGAAGAGTGAAAATATTTTGGGCTACTGATCCCAAGTGTTTTTCCCTTAGCAGGGTTTCTATGTTAAAATCTATGTCAAATGTGTATATGTTTCATTGCATTGATGTTTTTCTTTACCCATTACTGAAACTAGATTGGTTTGTTAACACTAAGTTTATTTACTGCTATTTGGTAAAGTCTAGAAAAGATAAATAGTATATCTTACCGAGCAGATTATATTTGATAAGTTTATTTATGGCATACATCTTGCTAGACTGAAAGATAACTAGAGGGTATTATATTTAAGAGATAAGTTTTGGTTGGATTTTTGGAATTATTTTTAAGGCCACTGATTCACCCCCCCCCCCCCTGCTCAATTATTCTAACAAGGTAGACNATTCCCCCCCCCCCCCCCTGCTCAATTATTCTAACAAGGTAGACAAACCATTTGACTGGTATTCTATGTTGATGCACATGTTCCATTTAAAGGTTCAAATTACTTTGAGAAGGAAATTGATTTGTTGAGAATCAAAGATGGGGAAGAAATGCCTGTCCAACTATGGAGCACAAATTTATCATGGGATAGAAAAGAATCCAGTTACATCACATTTGAGAGATGCCTTGCTTCAAGGATTAGAGCCTTATTGTTTTTTAAAAATCGCATGATCCCCAAATCTTTGTTTAATCTCTTAAGACCAAAGCAATTTTCTCAAAGTATTAAGATAGTTAACAATTGGGGTTATGCTATTTTATATTCGGTCTCAATAGTATTTATACTATATGGTTTTAGAGGTACCCCATATGTACTCACTTATCAAGTCCCTCTCAAAATGGGTATTCTTGTGATAATAAGGCGGATTGGTCGTCTGCAAGAGGATGTTGTAATAGGAAAGGAAAAAGGCACTACTTTTCCCACCATTACAATTGTACACTAGTTTGTCATCACCAAGGGTGGTTGGGTACATATGGATAAATATTTTGAGCCTTATCATCTAGCAACCTTGGTAGTAAGATGTGCTGACCCTGAGGCATTCAAAATGACATATTTAGAAAGACAACAAGGTGTTTAGAAATAGATCACCAGTTCCATTTTCTTGAGGACATTATTAGGAATGAAGTCAACCTGCAGGAACAAGAAATTAGGAAGTAAAAATGGTTGGTATATAAGAAGACCCTAGATTTTGTGCAATGTTTTGATCAAGGATATGATCCATTGAAAGATTTCAAGACTTGGGAAAATAAATTTGATTCATTAATGACACTCTTTGAATACATTATGGAGATGTTAAATCAAAAGAAAGAGGTTGTAATGAAGGAAGAACCAGAAAAGGCTAAGGCTATCTTAAGAAAATCTACATATGCTAGGATTATCCCACCAGGGAAATATGTTCTACACTAGAAGTAGGGGTACAACATGGTCATTCCAGGAAGAGAGACATCCCATAGAGGCCAAACTATCAAACAAACACATGATAAGGAATTTTCTTCTTCAAGAGGGAAAAGGCCAATGAGTATTGATTCAGAATCACTAACCCCCCCAAAGAGAAAAATAATAGAGGAAGAAGGGAATCAATTGGAAAATGTTTATTCACCTTCTCAATCTCCTTTACACATTGACGAGAAAGTAGTAGCATAATAATGGCTACAAATGGTAAGCAGGGAGAATTTTTGTGACACATCAAGAGATGCAAGAGGGGATGCCTAAAGCTCCCAAACATGTTGAGATGGGTCTAAAAGTAGAAGATTATTTTGGGAAAGAGTTAGAGCCAATTTCAAAGTAGGCTAGTGGTGAGTTCTTATCAGATGACAATTTCGTGAAAGATAGAGCATTTATGCAATTCTTATGGAGAACTAATATTGAGGATTTTCAAGGAGAAACATCAGAAGAGGTAGGAGGACAAGTCTGATAGAGACATGGATGAAATTGAGGCCAAAATAAAGAAATAAATGTGAGAAAAATTTGGGAAGGTCACTCCTAAAGAGGGAAGTGCACTAATCGAGAAAGTAGGAGTCCTCATTCTTCCAAAATGGGACATTGCAGATGCAATTGTTTTTGATGGTTTTAGAAAGGAGACAAAAACTATACATGCTTCACTAGAAGCAGATCAGAAAAAAATCAAAGGGGTTAATTTCAATGATGATGATGATGCATTAGTCATGTGGTCATTAAAGAGAGAAGAAGGCATGAAGCGAAATGAAATTGTCCCTACTGATTATTCACGCAGCTTGTTAGTAAAAAGTGTTGGAGAAACGTCAGGGTTGGAAGCATCAAGAATGGTATTAGAGACTGCTAATTTAAATATGAAGGTGGCAGAGAAATATGCTAAGGAAAAGGAATATACTAGGATTAAAATGGAAGTATTGCTTAAGGCATGTAATGATTTGAACAAAAATCACATTGAAAAAGATAAGATAATTTCTCATCTAAGAGGATAGCAATCAGTCCAGGCATCTCCTCAAAGGATGATTTCTCAGGATCCTTCCCAACCATCATATTATATTCCTATTATTGAATTTCCTCCATTCCCTATGCCATCTGGTTCCATTTTAGAAGCAGAGCTCAACTATGAAAATGAGAAATTAGTAGAAAAGAGGAGGAGATTGTAAGAAGTAAGAGGAAGTTGGGAAGAAGAAAGCTCAAAGTTTCACAGTGCATAATCATTGGTGCAACAAAGGTATGAGGAAAAAGTGAGAGATACAATCATGGATTTTGTTGATAATATAGAACCTGCTTCTATTTACTTGAATGGAAAAAATATTATGATCATTTTAAATTCTTTTTAAGAAGACAAGGCTAGGTTGGAGCAAATTGTGCAAGAATGGATAGGAAGGAAGATTGAGTTGAAATTATTTTATTCTTTATCCAAATGGGAAGAAATTATTGATGTTAAAATAAAGGCCACTTACAAACTTCTCAAGGATTCATTAGATTTGGACATAAGAAGAAGCATTGTCCAGAAAAAAGTGAAGACCTTAAGAAAGGAGTACTCAAAAGCCTATTTTGAGATGTTCCCTAGCATCTTAAAAAAGGTGGTAAATTAAAAATAGAAGCCAGATGGATGAGGGAGATGGGTCATGAGTTTTCAAGAAGAATGAACAGTATCATCAACCTTGAAAGAATACTTTTGTTTGTTCAAACTGTGGAAACAATCGAGAGTGACATATCATATTTTGGATTCTGGAAAAGGGAAGTTGAACAAATAAATATAGAGTGGGATGAGTTGAATAACAAGAAAAATGAGGTTTTTAACTTCCCTTGGTCCAGTGATTATGTGTTCACATGTTGGAAGGACAAGTTTAATGTAGGTGATTAGGAAGCAAAAGGATAGTTCATGGTTTTTCTTCAACAAATGATAGTTCCCCAACATTTTCAAATGGATAGAAAATACAAAGGATTCTCATAATAAAAGGATAAAGGTAGCAATCTCCACTTGGTGGGCTCAAAAAAGGTTCGAATCATTTCCAAGGGTTGTGCGACCAGATGGAAAAATACTTGGGAAATGTGTGTAAGAACTTAGTTTTTGTTTCTCTTGTATGTTTGTATTTTATGTGAGTCATGTATCTTGTCCTTTGTCCAATTGATTTGTATTTGTTGCAATCCTCCTCTATAAAAGGATTCCCAAGATCATTAGAAAAAGGGGTTGGAAAGTTGAGTAGTGAGAAATACAAGTAAAGTTTTAAGTCAAGGGGATATAGCAGATTGTATTAGATAAGTCTTAGAAGTAGAAATAAAAGGTTTAAAGTCTTATGTAGTTTATTGAAGTGGTGTATATCTGATTGCATTTTGTATACAAAAGTATGATTCTTTACACTTAATACAAATATCCAGATTTCAATCTCTCCTTCGGTGTTTATCTCATGAGTTATGAATTTTCTAATTAATTTACATAGAGTTTATCTGTGCATATGTTCTTATTTTTTATTTTTTATCTAGGATCAAATTAAATACTACTTTGAGTAAAACAGAGATTCATTTTGGTAAGCACTAGGATATTATAAGAAGTATGGGTTTGGGATAATTTTATTTATGGCTTGGAATCTTTGACATTAGTTGATTTTTGTATTTCTAAATCTTCCTAAAGGATATTGCCCAATGGATAAGGCACTAGCCAGAGATTGATATGTTTTGCATTCATACATATTTAGTTGGGTTTGGTTATATTCTAGAAATATAAAATAACTCTAAAATACTTTCAATTTTCATGGTTATTTGTTGTATGTTCTTCATGATAATTGAGAATTAATGAGTGAGTGGTTTTCATTCAGTATTTTCTTATCATTTTATGTTATTCTAAGTCCAAAGAAAGTTGCAAAGTATTATATGTTGAGTTGGATTAGGTATACCCGCCTTGGTCTTGTAGAGCCAAAAGTGTACATGACAGTCTTGTCCCTATAGTTGGTCCAATTACCTAAGATTTCCAATACTTGGAATTAACCACTCTCAAAGATTTATCCATAGGTATATTGGTAGATTTCCAAAGCATAAATCATTTCAAAACACCAGCAAACCTGAGAGTAAGATTTAAAATCCTGCCTACTAGAAGGCAATGATTTGGTGTCAGTTAGCTTAGAACGTTTTGGTATTCTAATTTTATCATTTTCTAACCAAATAACCCCATAATGCTTTATTAAAATGTGTGTTGCAACTATAGGTACAAAGACCACATTTTACATATACACAATCAAGTTATAATTTCATGGAGAGAGTATAGGAGTGTGTTTGGGACATACTCTGGTGTCTTCAATTTAGAGGGTTTGTCTTCAAAGGTCTTCCTGGCATATTATTATTGTCTCAGAGACTAGTTGACAGTGCTCTTGATATTTGGTGGAAAAAGGCTGGAAAACCCAATGGTTGTGGTGGATTTGTGTGTTTGAGTGTTAATCATGATGCTATAGGATGTTCTTGAAGTATATGCTTGATGAGTTGGCATTACACATGGATTAGATTGGTGGAACTTTTTGTCAATAATAATTTTTTTATTATTATCTTTTCTTCTTGGTCGGCTTAGTTGGTAAATCATGTTGCACAAGTGCTAAATTGTGAAAGCTATGCGATTTATGATCTCAAGGTGGTTGTTATAGGTCATGGATATGATTTGATAGTTAGACATGGATTTGAAACTTGAGATTTGGCACATTGATTTGAAGAGATGTTGAACTAGGTTTTGTCAACCTAGTACTTGATATAAAATGATGAATTGGAAAAATTAGTAGCCATGGAAGTGGAAGATTGGTTGTGAATGCCAGAGATTGCTTGCAAAATAGTGGTTGAGATCTCTTGAAGGATAAATTTCTCATATGAAGGATTCAAATAGAATTTTTTCAGATATATTTTTTGTACTTCAATGGAGTTGAATTTGGCATAAGATAGGTGTTGTTATCTAGCTCACAAATACTCTAGATCATTGTAGTGATTGAATTGTAAGGCAGTGAGCCTTCCTCAGGGTTATAGCACAAGGCTTTTTCATTTAAAAAGTGAGCTCTCGGTAGTGAGCTTGAATGCATGTGCATTCCCAATATATTTTAATAGGTTTATATTTATAATAAGGTATTTACTTATTGTGGTAAATGATGCAGAGGGTTTAGGGTTCTAGTGATTTATTTCCCCAAAGTGCTCCTAATATTTTCTAACCATCCAATGGTTACCTCTCCTTGTGTTCTTCTCTAATGTGGATCTCCAAGACCCTCACTATCAACTTCTCCTCCAAGGTATAGTTGATTTTTTTAAGACTCCAATACTCCTAGGTTCAACTAGTCCAACTAGCTCTTCAAATACCTAGGCTTCTTCACTAGATTTTCCCTTAGAATCCAGAACCCTTTCTTAGGATCTTCCCATACATCTCCTTAGACTCTTGTCTATTTTCATGACCCATCCAAAGTTATTTAAACCCCTTTTCCATACTTCTAGATACCTTACCAATCCAATTGGTATCAAATTCACTAGGAGGCCTAATTGGCTTGTTTCCTAGTAGGTCAAATCTCACTTTCTTTGGGATTAAGCTCTCAAATCCTCCAAAAAACCACACATAAGTCCTTGAAAATATTAAAGGTATCCATAAACCCTATCAAAATCAAAAATCCTAGCTTTTGGATGCACCCACAACCCTAGTTTCCACCAGGCCCTAGTTTTCAACCTATTAATTAGGCCTCTAGACCAGTCTTGACCAATTGCCACCAAATTGGTCTTCAAACTTTGTTTCACCTTCTCCCAACTTTGGTACCTTCAAGGAGAATCTTTAGGACTTCTTAAAATGCCTCTAAGTCTTTTCCCCAAGATCATGGGTGCTCTAACCAAATCCAACTTCACCCTGTCCATGCTCACCTATTCCCAACAGTCAGCCATATGGCTTCACTCTTGGTTTAGAAACTTCATTACAACAACAAAAATGAAAGAAAAAACCCTATATATAGACTTTAACCCTTCATCCCCAATGGTTTTAGCCATTTCCACCAGTGGATGCTTAGGTTAGAGCAATTTTTGGTATTGTGGCTCTATAAATGGGACTTACAAACGAGTGACCTTAAATCTATTGTAACTCTCTACTCCTATAAATTAAAAGAAAAATAAAATATGAAAAATAGAGATATCTTGAAACAATACATGCCCATGGGGTCCGATCTCCTTTCCCAATCCATACACTTCCATACAAAATGCAGAAAGCACTATGAATTACAAGAATCCAGTCAAAAGCATCCGTACAGAAGTACACAAAACAAGTTTCACAATCTAAAACTTCATTAACCTTCAAAAATCATCAAATCCATGCTCATACACCAAGAATGATTGGTTACAACCACTCTAACTTCATTTTGCAACTTCTTGTCAAGAAGTTGCAAAAGTTGCTCGAGCAACTTTTTACATTTGGTGCTATTTGAATCTTTTTGTCAACTCGATGGTTGTGGTTGACTTCTATGACCATAGTTAGGACATGTAGGGTCCTAAGACACATACTAAACCCAAAATACACAAAAATATCACCTTTTTTCCTTCTAGGTCAAAATGACCACAATATCATTCATGAGCTCATTTGGCTCTTACAAACATGGAGATGAACCAAATTGGACTAGAGATGAACCAAATTGGACCCAACCTAGTGGAACATATTGTCACTCACAAAAAACACCTAACCTAACCCTAAAACACACCAAAATAGGAGGTGCTCTACACAATACTCACTAGGACAAAGATCTCAAGTCGCTTGAGTTAGGAAGTCTTCAATGGTGACCCCATGCTTCATAATGTCTGCCTTTGTCATACAAGTGGCCCTAGCTTGATTTTGTCCTTTCCACTTGATGAGGTACTCCTTGTAGGTACCCTTCCTTGTCTTCTTGATCATTTTAGAATCTAGTATATTGTCCAATTGCAGTGGGATTTGGGTAGACAAATCTTTTACCCAATCATCATCTCCTAAATCTGTAAGAGTAGTTTGACCTATGTCTAGAGATGGCCCCTTATAAGGATACAAATCACATACATGAAAGATTGGTGAAATGCCCAAATCAGGAGGCAATTCTACTTCATATGCATTCTTTCCATACTTGTGAAATATCTTGAAGGGTACTATCTTCTTCATGAGTAACTTGGTAGGCTGTCCCTTGGGTAGTCTTTCCTTTCTGAGGTAAGAAAGTACTAAGTTCCCCACCTTGAACTAAAAATCCCTTCTTGTCTGATTTTCCTTGGACTTATACTTCTCCACTTGCTTTTGTAGAGTCTTGTTGACTTGGTCATGAAGCTCCTTCATTTGTTCTACAATTGACTCCCCTTGGGCACTCCTTTTGTCCTTAAAAATGAGATCTATAAACTCTAATATCCCTCTAGGATTGACCCCATATACTATCTCAAAGGGGATTTTACTAGTACTCCTATTAATGGAGTCATTATAGGAAAATTTTGCCTGCCCTATGATGTGATCCTATGACTATCCATGTTTCTTAGTCAAGCATCTTATCAAGTTCCTAAGTGACCTATTTACTACCTTTGTTTTCCCATCTGACTGTGGATGGTAGGTTGAAGAGAAAGACAATTTTGTACCTAGCAGCTTCCAAAGGGTGCTCCAAAAGTGACCCACAAACTTACTAACTCTATCACTTACTATATTCAGTGGTAATCTATGGATCCTTACAATGTCTCTGAAGAATAGATCTACAATTTGGGAAGCATCATTGGTTTGCTTACATGGAATGAAGTGAGCCATTTTGCTAAAATGGTCCACCACAACAAACACACTTTGATGAACCCTTGTTGTCTTTGGTAACCCCAAAAAAAAGTCCATACTTAGGCAATCCCAAGGCCTTTGGGGTATGGATAGGGGTTGACATAGTCCATTGTTACTACTTTATCCTTTTTCCCTCTGTCAGATCTAACATTTCACTACAAATTTCCTAACATCTAAATGTAACTTAGGCCATTACTAATGCCTATTCACCTGCTCCAGTGTTTTATCCACTCCAAAGTGGCCTCCCAAGCTCCCTTGGTGTTTCTCCTTCACAATGTTCTCCCTCATTGAACACTAAGGTATACACATGAGGTGTTCTTTAAACAATAGTCCTTCCTATAGCATAAACTCAGTGAATTCCACCCTGAATCCATGTTGGAACTTTACACATGCCTCATAGGCATATTTGAAGTCATTATCCTCTTTGTAGAGGTCTTTCAAATCACCCAACCCCACACTCTATAGTTGTATCTCCTGTATAGTTAATACTCTTCATCTAAGAGCATCTACAACCTTGTTTCTAACCCCTTTCTTATGTTTGATGACAAATATGTATGCTTACAAAGATTCTACCCACTTTAGGTGCCTCTGATTCAGTTTTTCTTGCCCATTCAAGAAACTTAGGGCATGGTTATCAGTGTAGACCACAAATTCCCTTGGTATGAGATAGTGTCTCCATTATTTAAGGGCTTGTAACATAGAATACAACTCCAAATCATAGGTGGAGTACTTTTTTTTGGCCTCATTTAACTTCTCTGAGAAGAATACCATAGGGTGTCCCTCTTATCTTAACACTGCTCCAATGGCTAGCTTGCTAGCATCACACTCCACTACAAATAGCTGATTGAAATTGGGGAACCTAATTGTAGGTAATTCTAATATCCTCTTTTTCAACATTTCAAATCCTTGGTCTGCTGTTATAGTCCACTTAAATTGACATTTGATTCCTCCTTTGATAGTGTTGAGGATAGGGGCACATACATGACTAAAATTTCTTACAAATTTCCTATAGTAGGAGACCAATCCATGAAAGCTCCTAAGATCCCCTATGGACCTAGGTGTAGGCCATTCCAAAATTGACTTAACCTTATTAGGGTCCATCTTCATACATCCATTAGCAACCACAAAACCAAGATAAACTAATTCAGTTTTAAGGAACTCACACTTTTCTTTATTGATAATCAACTTCTCTTGATGTAGAATTTTCAAGACCATCTCTAAATGCTTCATATGCTCCTCCTTGGACCTGCTAAATATCAAAATCTTGTCAAGATATACTATTACAAACTTACTAATAAAATTTGCTAGCGCTTCATTCATGAGCCTCATGAATGTGCTAGGTGCATTAGTTAGGCCAAAGGGAATTACTAGCCACTCATACAAACCTTCATTGGTCTTAAAGTTTGTCTTCCACTCATCACTAGGCCTAACCCTGATTTGGTGATACCCTAACTTCAAATCCACCTTTGAGAAATAACACCAACCTCCCAAATTGTCCATCAAATCCTTAATCCAGGGAATTGAGAATCTATATCTGATTGTAATCTTGTTTATAGCTCTAGAGTCTGTACACATCCTCCATTTTCCATCCTTCTTAGGTGCAAGGATAGTTGGCATAGCACAAGGACTCAAACTCTTCCTTATTAGTCCTTTTCCAACAAATCCTGAATCTGTTTTGCTATCTCTACATTTTGACTTGGTGTCATCTTCTATGTTGCCTTGTTTGGCAAATTTTCTCTAGGTATGACATCTATCTGATGACTCACATCCCTCATGGGTGGTAATGCACTTGGAAAACCATTATCCACTATGTCATGATACCTTTCCAATAATGCTTGTACCTCTGGTGGCATGTTGGATTTCTCCTTGGTCTCCTCCTTTGGCTTCACTATCACTGCACAAAAAACTCCTTTCTTCTCTTGTTGATGGGACTTTGTGACCAGGTCCACCAATAGAGGTAAGTTGTCACAAGGTATCAGGGTATTAGCCAACTTTTCTTCTAAAGGTTTTTTAGGGAAATGAGATTCCCCGAGCCTCCAAGCACATGGGAGTCGGATCTCGACAGTGCGGAGCTCAGTTGGGAAATGTGACTATTTTGTTTGAGGGGGATACCTGGTTATCTTAACTCATCTTCTCTGGGGATTCAAGTAAGTGGGGTTTCCTGCAAGCGTGCATCCATTTAACAAATAAACTTCAAAAGATATTGCAGTGTTAGAAATATTTCATCTACCTATAGTTATACTAAACATTCAAAACATTGACAATGCTCTAACACACTATACTAAATACTGAAGAAACACAGAACCATGAGCTCATATTTAATCAATAATAGAGGAAAAGGAGGTCATTAATCTACTTGAAGTATCAGAGCAGAGGACATAAAGAACACAAAACATAAAAATACCGTCAACCCAAAAGTCAGAATGCTAACAACGTCATTGAGAGAACTCTTCCTTCTTCATTAACATCTCTTCCAACAAGCACTGGTGCATGTTACAATGGTGGCTCCAGGGGAGCATTTAACTAATGAAAGCTTAGAAACTATGGAGAATTGAGCTCTGCAACTAATAACTAAGAAAATCAAATTGCTGCTAGCTATGGAATGCAAAATCATCAATTTTGCCGACCCTTGGAATGAGGTCGGACTTAATATTTATACACCAAGTTTGACCTAAAACTTAACCTAATTAATTTACACTTTACAATATAATAATATTTTTAGTGGCCAGTACTACCTGCACCATGATACAAAAGACCTTGAGATGGAGAAGGTCTAATATGTAAGAAGAATAAGACAAGAAAAGAGGAGTGGAGGAATTGGCCTCGAGAAGAGAGCTAGTAGGAGAAAGAAGAAATTTGATCCCTTGGGGATCGAGGCTACATGCATCATAAATGGGAGGGTGGCTCACTATTTCTGATGCACGAGGTGGAATGTTGGAGCGGCACCTTGGGAAGACCATCTATCAGAAACCTCTTGTCGAGCCGACATGCCTTGTTGGGGTTACCTACCTTCTGATAACCTTTATTAACTGCCTTGAAAGTGACCAGTCGGCCTTGGGAACCAGGACATGGGTCACTTAAAGAATGAAAAAATGTGGGATCAGGAATTCTGGGATCCGGGAACTTACATTCTAAAAGAATGAATGAATACAACTGAAACATGGTTGACGAGATTCTCTAGACTCTGGAGAACTTTATTGTTCCTTATATTTTTTCCCAAGCTTCCAACACTTGGCCTATTCTTTCTTTGTCTACATCTCTGATGCTATCCCATCGGCTGTGAACAACCTCCAATGCCTCCTGAACATCTTTGGCCCCACTCTAGAACTCATCCACCATCTTGATGGTATCATGTGATCGGATCATTGTCTTGGACAATCTGGATAGCCTGCCCTGGTCAAAATCTCTTCCAGGTGGATATAGGGACTCCATCCACTCATCAAAATTGCTAAGGATGTATTTCTTTGGGCTACACATTCCAGTGAAGGGATTGACTTGCGATACTCCAACCATGAATGCTTGAAATAAACCCAAGGGCTATTGGGCAGCTGCCACTTTCTCTTTCAAGGAATTAACCAGTTCCTTGCATACCTCACCCTTGAGGATAAGTCTAGAGTACTGAGCCTGGAGGGAATCATATGATTCATCTCCCAAAATCCCTGCCTCTGTGGTGACTTCTTCTCCTATGTTACGGATTTCTTCCAGCCCGGCCTTCCATTTTTTATACTTCACTAAATCTTGCTCCCATATAATAGTGGAGCCCTTTACCTAGTTGAGAAGAACATCAATCCAATAAAGGTCTGGGAGGGATGCTGCCAGAAATTGTCTCATGGTAGTCACTTGCTCGACGGCCCACCCATCCATAGCTTGTGCTTTCTTCTTCATGGTTCATAGAGAATCTACATCACCCTGCACAAGTGGCGATCTAGAGGAAGGGGTTCTAAGGTGGACCTCGACCAAAGGCTGTGTAAGTTCTACTAGAAGCATGAGGAGATTGGTGTTTGTCTCTCTTTCCTCCTTTAGCTTCTAGCCTTGTTTGATGTACCTAGACTCTATCACCTTGGTGGCTTCTTTTATTAAGTCCAGCTCACCCTGTTTATCTCTCCTCCCCAGTGCCACTTCTATTATGTCATAATCCTTGGGCCTTATGGCCACCACATTTGCATCTAGTGGGGGTGTTGTGATAATCACAACTGTACTACTTGTTGGACCAGTCTGGAGAGTATGGATTGTCTGCGCTTTCTTGGGATTTTAAGCCTCCACATTCTTTGTCATCATTTCTTCCAATGAGAGTGTAGTGTCTAAGGTCACTGCCTGGGCCTTTCTTTTCTTTGATTTGACTAGCCATTGGAGCGGCTGGGGCAGCCTTTCTATTAAGACCTATTCACTAGGATTCCTTTCAGAATCTGGTAGCACATTCCCAGAATGCACATGGTCCTTGGGCTCTTTCTCCTGCTCTTGTTCTGGTTCCTTTTCTTGTTCTCGTTCTTTTTCTTTTTCTTGTTCTCTAGAACCTTCAATGTTTTCTGCCATACTGGCATCTTCTATTGTACTATCTAGAGCCTTTTCCCCAGTCTTAATATTATCTATAATTTTAGGGACTTCATCCCTCCCAGTGTCAACTGATTCTATATTTTCATTATCCAGGACTTCTTGATCCATTTGTTGTTGTTGTTGTTGGGCCTCATTGGCCTCATCTATTGGGATATTCTCCTCCACTGAAACATCTTCTGGAGGTGGGTGAGGTCTCTAGCTGAAATTTAACAAGGTGACCTCTGTGACTACCTCACCAAATGTGCTCCAGGGCACTTGATCACTCAGAGTTACCAAAGGCATTTAGAGCGTGATGATCAAGGGTACGGTTGATCCCATGGGTCTAGGTTCCCCGATCATCAGTTTCTCATTGGTGGATTGCCTTGGTGTGTTCTTGGTCTCTTGGACTGGTATCTTCTCTTTCTCAGGCCTTGTTTGTACTTCTTCCTCAGCCTCTTGCTCTTATGTATCCTTTTCTATTAGGAAATCCTTTTCCATGGGGGCCTCTTCTTTGTACTGAGCTACAATCTCCTCCACTGCATGACCTGTGCCTTGTTGGAGTTCCATGAGTTCCTTCACTGAGAACGTGTTGTTAAAATCATCATTCAGGGGTGATGAGTCTAAAATATCTTCCAGTTCAGGAGATTCCAAATTGACATCCACTAGGGGCATCTCTGGCAAACTAGGACTGGTGGCTACGCTTGGTGTAGGGGTCACCTTCTTCTTCTTCTTTCTTATCAGTGGAGCCCCATTGTCCAGAATACTAGTAGACTCTACCTCAGTGAAAGTTTGTCTACTCATCATGGCTGCCAATGACGCAGATCCCTCCTGGAGAGTAGATGCCACTGGAGTTACAAGGAGGCTAGAGGATACCTACATACTTATTTGTTGGTTAGCCAACTTTTCCAACTCCATTTTTTGATGTAGTTGAGCCATCAGAAGGGTGGGAATTTTTGGAGGCACCTTGGGAACTTGGACACCCTCTTTCTCTTTCCCTTTACTTGTGCTTGGTTTAGCGACCGCAGAAGATGAAGAAGGTCTGGTGTCGGATGAAGAGGGAACAGCCTTTTTGACCATTGGTTTCTTTCGGGCACTCTTAGGGCATGCCCAGGAAAAATAATGGTGACTTGCCTCTATAATGGGGTGACATACCCATTCAAATGTTAGGTCCTCAGGGGTGGCCCAATCCACTAGAGGAAGATCTAGCTTGTCCAGTCCTTGTTCTTTATATGCTGGGTTTTCTAGTGGACCGTTATCTTTAAAACCCTTTGGGAAAGTTTGAAGGTCAAGTGCTTTCATGAGCCCTTTGCTCATCCATAAATGTTGTCAGGCCCAGAGATTAAAATTGTCTTGGTAGTACGCCCAAAAGTCTTCAATATCTACTTCATGCGGTGGGGACGCCCGGGGAAGTGCTGCACCAATCTTGCTGAGAGGATCGTAGTTCTTCTGGGTGTGGTGGAATTCCACCAGCCCAAGGTACTTTAGTTCATTGTCTGCCTCCAAGGCTAAGGGGAGGTTGCATGTATAATTCCCACATGAAAAAGGGAATGGGACGTTGATGACCTTCTTCAATGTGAAGAAGGTGTGCAGATCCATCATCTGCCAACATAACTCTAAAAGAATAATTCTATCCCTGTAATATCGGGGAAGAAGATGGGGCTTCCCATTGAAGCCTGTCACCCGAATGTAGGTGTGATGTTGGAATTGAATGAAATAGTGGTTGTAGGAGCTGACCAGGATCATCGCCGCTTGTGATAGTTGGTACCTAGAATCCCGAGTAAGTGTTAGAATATTGTGGTAAATGAAAGTATCATTTACTGGGAAGAAATTTGAGAAGCTGAGTTCCCATTTCACTTGGGGATAATGATCCCATGGTGTCATTTGGCTTGGGCCATTTCCAAGATCCCCAACTATTCCCAAACTGGGAAAAGCTGGTCTTTGTTGTGCTAGCACCCATAGCACATATGACGTCATATAAAACTTGGAGTTCTGGGAAATCCCCTTCAGCTGCTTGTCTACATGGTTGGATATGAGGGCCACCTAGTTCAAAGTCTGACTACAAGTGGTGATGCAGTACAAAAAGTAATACATCCATGCCAAGAAATCTTGGGCATGGGGAAATCTGAAGATCCTGCATAAAAATACAATGCCCACCTGAATGGGCTCTTTGAACTCCCCGCGAGGAATTTCCAACTTTATCCTCTTGTAATCCCTCTTTGGGACTTTCAGCTAGTGGCTATTGATATGTTGCCAGGAAATGAGTTCAGCACCCTCAAAGTCCTGCAATGTCTGGAGTCGATTCTAGATAATGGATCCATTGAATTATGGGATCCCCAAAACTGAGGAAAAAGTTATCGTGTCCAAGGTGATGATTGTTGCTAGGTACTATAGTGGACAAGGATCTAGGAGTAAGATGATCTGATTTGGCACGTTATACGATGTTTCCAATTGGAGTATTAACTCTGGTGATTGCACCGAACAAGGAAAGTTTTCCACCTTGATAATGCCGGAGGCGGAGATCTAAGCAGCCAGATTATCTCTAGTGGCCTTCAATCTGTAAATGGCTTGAATCAAGCCTTACACTTCTGCCCAAGGTCTGAGCCCTGTGTCTGTTACTTCTTGAACTTTGGGCTCTATCTTTGATCCCATAATGGCACTGTCCATGGGATATTTAGAGGTTAAGGGAAGCTTTTCCAACAACCTCTCAGCCTTAGTTTTGGTGGCCACTCGGGTGGATGTGGTAGGCAGCTCCAGGTTGAAAGGAGGGGTGATCACTTCAGAAAAATTCAATCAACTTACCCACAACCTGCAAGACCGGAAGACCGTTAAACTGTGATATATATAAAAGAATATTAAAACTCCAGGGAGATCATCACCACCCTGCATCTATTCAACAAGTGTTAGCATACATCAAAAAGTCTCAAAATACTTGTGATAAACATGAATAGGACTCCGGGGGAATTCAAACCAAATGAAAAGGGGAAACACGGGACAAGGGATTGCTTGAGGCCTAGAGCCCAGATAATCTAGCCATTTCCATGCTGATGTGACCAGTAAGAAACTGTACTTGACTGATGTGGGTTTGAACGTGGTCAGGTGGTAGGTGACATAAAGGAATTAATGGTGACAAGTGGGCTGACACAGGGTAAAATAAATGCCAGATGGGACACGGTTTGAATGCCTGTTCATGGGAAATCAATCCCGCCATTAAGGTGATGAGACGGAGGAGAGAGAAAACTGCTATGGCTTGAACCAGTGAGGTGCTGAGTTTGAACCGTGGTGACTCCATCTTGATGAGCTCGGTCTCATGGGTGAAAATGTATGATAGGGCATGAGGAACTCACGAGCTTGAAAGGATATATAGGATATATACATGCACAAAAATACAGAGGGCCAAGGGCTAAAACACATATACACAAAATACACAGCACCCACAAGCCTTTACAAATATATAGGTATGTACATGAACTAAACTAAGACAAAATACATTATCAACACTAATCTACAACTGCATAGAGGGCACACAACCCTCTAGCAGAGCCAACCCACCCACACGAGGCAAACCAAAAACAAAGAATGAAATGAAAAAACAATAGAACAAGTAAATACCAAAGAACAAAAGGAAACAGCAAGAAGAACATGGAAACATTAAGAAACCAGAGAAGCTACTTGAAATCCAAAGAAGAGCAGGGAAAGAGCACACCAGGAGCACTCATGTAACAAGTTCTACCTTCAAATGACCATGAACAGGTACCTCAAATCAACTTTCAACAACTCCCTAAGCACAGAGTAATCAGAGCTTAATCATAATTTAGTGGCCTAAGAATCACTTTGAATGCACAAGTGTTTAATTGTGGTAACTATAAAAGTGGTGTGTAATTTCTATTTATACCGGAGGTAAAAGCTAGTTACCACTTTTCCCAAAAACTCTGGAATAGGAAAAACCTCTAGACTCCAGGCCTGGGGATTCTATGGAACCATATCTACTCGTGAGGAAAAGACATCATGGCGAAGAATCCTGGAGTCTAGAATCTGGCTCTGGAAAGAACAACAAACTTCGGGACTGGGTCCCAAAGACATGAAAGATAAAAGAAAAAAGAAAACAAACCCCCTGGGAAGGAAAGCCTGGAAAACAAAAGACAAGGCAAGAGCCAAAGAAAAAAAGGGGGACCCAACATTTTGCACACAAAATGTAGGGATGGGTATGCAGGGTATAACACCTTCTTCATATCTTTTAGAAACTCCTTTCCACTCAAGAGCATCACACTGGTTCCCATATGCTTCTCTTCATTAGGTTCCTGTAATGGATCCATTTGAAACTTCTTCCCTAGCTTGGTGATTACATAGTTGTTCTTTTCTCCATCATGAATAGCCTTCACATAATATTTCCATGGACATCCTAAAAGAAGATGACATGCATCCATGAGTAATATGTCATATAGGAACTTATCCTTATACTCACCTATTTCAAACTCCACCATGGTTTGTGCATCTACCACTATTTTTTGTCCCTTGTTTAACCATGAAACTTTATAGGGAGTGGTGTGAGGTATCCATCTAAGTTTTAGTTTGTCCACCATCTCCATTGATACTATATTCTCGATGGATCTAGAGTCCACTATCACTTTGCAAATCTTTCCATGAGACCTACAAGTAGTCTTAAACAAATTATTTCTTTGAGGTGGCTCTATGGTATTAGGTACTTTCCAAAAATTCCTTCTCAACATTAGATTCTCTCCATCCATTACTAGCCCTACCTTGGAAATGAGAGAAGTGATACTTTGTGTATCATCCTCTTATACCAACTGATTTCTTCTATCTCCCATAGAAGATGAGGTATACTTTTTAGGACATCTACCCATTGTATGACCCACTTGATTGCAATTATAACATCTTCTAGTGAAGGCTAAATGAGATCTTCCTTTGGGTTGAAATCTACCTCTTGGTGGTCCTCTTCCTCTATATCCCCCTCTTTGAAAAGATCCTCTGAACTGATTACCCCCACTGTTATCCATAGACTGATTCTCCTCTTCTTTATTTGGGCTCTGTCCTCTACCAAAGATACTCCTGCCTCTGAATCCTCTACCAAAGTTACTCCTGCCTCTGAATCCTCTGTTATTATTACCACCCCTTCCTCTTTGACAGAAGTCATTCCTCCTTCTAGCCTTATCCTCTACTCTCAATCCTAACTAAAAACACTTGTGCATACTATCATGAGCCATCATACTAATTTCATCTTGTATCCCTTGTCTCAAGCCATTGAGATACCTTGCTACCTTCTCCATTTCTTCTTCTTGTCTTCTAGCCCTTAGGCTCAATTTGTGGAACTCCTTAGTGTAGGTACTTACTATCATCTCCTTTTGTCTCAAGTTCTGCAACTTTTGATACATCTAAATCTTATAGTCAGTAGGCAAGAATTGGGAAATCAATCTGATCTTCATCCTCTCCCAAGAAGATATCTTCTTCTTTCATTTTGTTACCCTATCATCCTACATCATGTTCCACCACACCAATGTAGATCCTTTAATTTTAGCCTTGGTTTAGCTAACCCTCTTCTCCTCTGCCCCTTCTTTATAGTCAAACTGATTGTCTATGACCTCTAACCAATCCAACAACTCTTCACCATTAAAGCTGCCACAATAGTAAGGTATATGTTCCATACTATCTTTATTGATAGATTTTAAGGTATCCAAGAATACCTTTTGGTCTTTATCCATCTCCACTTATTTTCATTTAGACTCTCCTGACTGATTCTCAGTCTCTTCATCTTCACTCTTATCTCCCCATTCAGTTACTTTCTTTTTAATCGTTGTTTCTGAAACACTAGCCTTTTCCAAGAGGCCCTTAACCAATTCCACAATGGAATCCATATACATTTCCTTAGGAGGAATTTTTTCAACCTCTTGACTCTCCTCCCCTTCAGACATACACAAACTTCAAGAATTTCTGGCTCTGATACCACTTTGATGCAGAGGGTTTAGGGTTCTAGTGATTTCTTTCCCCAAAGTGATCCTAATCTCTTCTAACCATCCAATGGTTACCTCTCCTTGTGTTCTTCTCCAATTTAGATCTCCAAGATCCTCACTATCAACTTCTCCTCCAAGGTATAGTATATTTTTTGAAGACTCCAATACTCCTAGGTTCAACTAGTCCAACTAGCTCTTCAAATACCTAGGCTTCTTCACTAGAGTTTCCCCTAGAATCAAAAACCCTTGCATAGGATCTTCCCATACATCTCCTTAGAATTTTTTCTATTTTCTTTACCCATTCAAATTTCTTTAGAAACCTTTTCCATACTTCTAGATACCTTACCAATCCAATTGGTATCAAATTCACTAGGAGGCCTAATTGGCTTTTTTCCTAGTAGGTCAAATTTCACTATTTTTGGGGATTAAGCTCTCAAATCCTCCAAAAAACCCCATATAAGTCCATGAAAATATTCAAGGTATCCATCAACCCTATCAGAATCCAAAATCCTAGCTTTTGGATGCACCCACAACCCTAGTTTCCACCAAGCCCTAGTTTTCAGCCTATTAATTAGGCCTCTAGACTAGTCTTGACCATTTGCCACCAAATTGGTGTTCAAACTTTGTTTCACCTCCTCCAAACTTTGGTAACTTAAAGGAGAATCTTTAGGGCTTCTGAAAATTCATCTAATTCTTTTCCCCATGATCATGGGTACTCGAACCAAATCCAACTTCACCTTGTCCAAGCTCACCTGTTCCCAACAGTCAGCCATAGGGCTTCACTATTGGTCTATAAAATTCATTGCTACAAAAAAAATGAAAGAAAAAACCCTATATACATACTCTAACCCTTCATCCCCTATGGTTTTAGCCATTTCCACCGGTGGATGCTTAGGTTAGAGCCATTTTTTGAAATGTGGCTCTGTAAATGGGACTTACAGACTAGTGACCTTAAATCTATTGTAACTCTCTACTCCTATAACTTCAAAGAAAACTAAAATATGAAAAATAAATCTATCATGAAAAACTACACCCCCATGGGGTCTAATCTCCTTTCCCAATCTGTACATTTCCATACACAATGTACAAAGCACTGTGAATTACAAGAATACAGTCAAAAGCATCCGTACAGAAGTACACAAAACAAGTTTTGAAATCCAAAACTTCATTAACCTTCCAAAATCATCAAATCAATGCTCATATACCAAGCATGAGTGGTTACAACTTCTCTAACTTCTTGTCAAGAAGTTGCAAATGTTGCTTGAGCGACTTTTCAAAGTTGCTAGTAACTTTTTGCATTTGGTGCTATTTGACTCTTTTTGTCAACTCGATGGTTGTGGTTGAATTTTATGACCCTAGTTAGGACATGTAGGGTCCTAAGACACATACTAAACCCAAAATACACAAAAATAGCACCTTTTTTCCTTCTAGGTCAAAATGACCACAATATCATTCATGAGCTCATTTGGCTCTAACAAACATGGAGATGAACCAAATTGGACTGGAGATTAACCAAATTGGACCCAACCTAGTGGACCTTATTGTCACTCAAAAAAAACACCTAACCTAACCCTAAAACACACCAAACACACCAAAATGGGAGGTTCTCTACACTATTAAATAATCCCACCGTAATTTTTCCCCTAACAGGGTTTCCACAATAAAAATCTTGCACATCAAATTGTCTAGATATGATTCTGATTTGTGGATGCATGCATATTTTATTTTGAATTAATTAGATCATAATTTAGGGTATTTAATTTTAAACGGTTTTAAGGACTAAGGGCTTGAAGTTTGAAGGTTTGGGAACACCTCATTCACCCCCCCTCCCCTTACTTAGTTGTACACTACCAAATTATCAACACAATCATTAGCTCTTTAGTTTATTCCTTTAATTTAATCTTAAGGTTAGGTGTTGGAGTAATTAGAACATTATCTAATTAATTATATGATTAGGTATTCTCTTTTAATATTTTGTAGGGTTTTCATCTATACTTTCATCTCTATGCTTTACAAGCATTAATTGTATTCAATTTATTCTTTTATCAATTCCAATGATATTTTCCTTGGGATGGAGAATATAATGAAAGGTTAGCATCAAGGTTGTTAGAATGTGAAGGGCTAGAAAGAATTTAGAAAATTTAGTAAGTAGTTGCAACCATGATAAATGTAAGGGACAGGAATACATCTAGGAATACTTTTTTTCTTGGAAATTGTTGGAGAGAATATTACAACCATCAGGGATGTGAAGGCAAAGTATTTTTACATGTACTTTATTCTTGGAATTTGGTGGAGAGAATATAGCTATGACTAGATAATAATGTTATTTAATAATTTTATTCATTTGTGAGGTGGAAAAAAGCTATGAATAATAAAAAAAAAAAATTGAAATGAGAAAGAGACTCGTTAAATAATAAGATTATTTCATTAAATGAGGGTCATGAGGTGAATGGATTTGATAAGGTGACATATTTGGTAATTTAGGATAATGGTAAGCTAGGAAAACATTTAGGTATCTGATGACATGTAACTAATTGAATGTTTGATAATGTTAAGTTGAAGATAATGCAAGGCATTAAATCAGTTAATGGTTTGTATTGTCATTGATGTCAACTTGATATCATCGATATGGTCATGTATATAATGCCAAAGACTTCAGAGAATCAATGGAACAAAGATTATGCTTTCAGGAATGCATAAAAGTCAAGTATTCACTAAAGTGACAAATAACACCGACGGAGTGCACACCATCGGTAAAGGCAAAGAACCAAAGTCATAGTGATACCCAATGAACAGAAGATAGTGTTGCTTGACAAAGCAAAATCGCAGGATGCCCGATGAGATGAAAACAAAATTTTCTGACGAAGTAAAATCCAATAATGCCTGACGGTTGGAGATCGCAAAGCTGACTGGAGTCACACGAATGGAACTAGCAGTTGTCACTGATGACTAACTGCAGAGTTGACAGACAGAATAGAGAGTTCAGAAAATGATAAAATATCTAGCTAGCAAGAGCTAAAGATAGAATTAACTGGTTGTTTTCATTATTTTATTTGACCAGAGTTAAGTTATTGATTTAAAGAAGATTTGTACAGTTGGAAAGAAGATAACTACGAGATAAATCAGGATTTATTCTTTAAATCAGATTGGCTAGAATGTTTTTCACACCAAGAATCAAGAAATGGTGAATATCATGTCTATATAAGAGACAAGCTTAATTCATTTCTGCAATCAATCATCACAAAGGGGGAGTGAATAGAAAGAGGATGCTGAAGAGAAACTGATGAAGGATAACTTCATACAGTCCTGGTCAATCAAGTTGAAGGAGAGCTAAAGAATTCTGCAGACATCGACGAACAAGTGAAGAACAACATCACAGAGACGAAATTGTGGAGCACAAAGAATTGAATTGATACATTGATCAGAGAGGTAATGTACTTAAATAGATCTAAAAATCTGCAATTCAAGTTGTATTAGAAACTATAACCACCTGGATTTGGTCTGTACCGACTCTAGACCCTGTTTTCCCTAGGTGTGATCATACCCCCTATTATGTCAAGACAATGTTACTTTGGAATAATTTATTATTAAATCAGATTTAATGTCCTAGGTGATTTTTACCACTAATTTATATTAACTACTTCATCCATACAATTCAAATCAATTTCAACCAATCAAATATTATCAAATTCCAACAATGGCTAAAGTATTTAATTATAAAGCAATTAATCTATCTCATCACTTGCATTTTAAACCCATTCCCCTAGCCTATTAATTTAATTAAAATGGCTATAGTCATAATTAATTATCAAAAGCAATAAAAAGCTTAAATAATTAATATTCCTATTTT
>MU227547.1:545659-561159 GCA_018584345.1 Thuja plicata
TATATATATATGAGTGTGTGTGGTGTGTGGTGGAAAATGTTGTTGATATATATATTGCCTCCTAATCCAAGACAAGGAGATCCCAATTGATTAACTAAAATGAGAAGATCAATGCAAAAAGGAATCAACTGGTTATGGATAAAGAGGGGAAGGATGTCTAAATTAAGGTATTATAAATTAAAACAATATATTTGAAAGATTAGAAAGAAATGAAACACTTATCATGAAATGTGGCAGATCTAGAAATTCCTATTTTCTGATGTCTGTATCAGGTTTTTTGAAACTCTGCAACCGAATCTGGAACAGAAACATAGAGACGGAGAAAACCCAGAAATCCTTTTCCTTTTCTGCTCCAGGTCAACCTTGACCCAAATGCAGTTCGACCTTGACCCCTTTATGTCAACTTTGACCTCTACTGCTTCGACAAAAATTCTATTCGTGGATCCTGAAAGTTTTTCAAGAAGGGTATCAAAATCTTCTCTATAATTTGTTGTTCTGTACCTATACCTGCAAGAAAAAAGGTTTTGTTTATTGGGGGAGGGGTTTGCCTTAGTCAAACCCCGATTTTAGGAATTAACCTTGAAATCAAAATTGAAATGGAGAATGCTAGCAAGTAGTAGAAGTAGATCTAACAAAAAAGCTATGATATTCAATAGATATGCAATTGTATTTCAAATGTAAACAAGTATGTTAATATGAAAGATTAGAATCGACATTAAAAACCATAAATGTAAATCAAAACCTCCATGATTGTATGCTTGGAATACACCTTGAAGGAATAATGAATGAACCTTGAGGATGCACATAAGATCTTGAAGGAAGATCACATCACCATGATGGATAGATCTAGGGTTTTAATGAAGAATCTTGAATACTTGAAGCAAATCCCTTCAAAAGCTTGAATGCTTGAATCCTTGATCTTCAATGGCAAACTTGAATGCTTGAGAAGAAGACTTGAAAACCTTGATTGAACACTTGGAAGATTTAAAGGATGTAAGAATTATGCATAGATGATATGATCCATCCATGTGTTACGTCCTTAGGTTCTTATGCTTGTGCTTTTTGTCTTAGAAAATGAGAGGAGAAAGGCTTCCTTATATACAAGTCTAGGGCACAAACTTCTAGAGAGGCTGACATAGGAGAATTAAATTTGAATTAGGCCTATACCCCTAGAAGTGGACCTATATTAAATATCTTTTAAGATTCTCCACTTTGACACCCAAAATAGACAACCTAGAAGCGGGAAAGTAAACTTTTGATTTTCCCCTGCAGCTGACAAACTTTCCAATGGAAAAGGGGGACCTAGGTTAAGGTCAAGGTTGACCCTGACCTAGGTAAGGTTTGAGGTCAACCTTGACCTAGGTCAAGGTCAAGGTCAAACTTGACCCAGGGGATCGTGACCCTTGGAAAATATGCCAGGTGGGGAAAATAGTGCCCGAAGAGGACCAATCAGGGTCCAAAACAGGCACAGAAGATGAAAAGGGGGCAGAAATGAGAGGAAAACTTGATGATGACCCAAAACACCCCCTAAGGAGGGCTAAATAGTCTTAACATGGAAATGCTTCCATTTTAAGATGATACAACAAGCAAAGCTTCAAAGGCAGCACACAAATCTTTGGTGGTTGCATTATAGGACTGTTGGTGGTACATTGCAATTTTCCTACCATAAATGTGAAGAAGTTGTGTAGTGTGAAGAATGGCATCATTCCACCACTTAATACAACTAGATGGATGAGTGGGCCTAAGCTCAAGATTCCAAACCCGTTAAATATGGGCCATTATGGGATAATGATTCAGCAATGACACATTTAAAAATAATTTCATTTTGGAGGGATGCATAAGATTTTTCTTCCAATCAATATTGAGCTTGATGGGATAGTGGTTTGACAAGGTGAACTCAGAAAGAGGTAAAAATCGTAGACCTTGATTTTCTCCAAAAGATAAAAAAAATATCGAGTTAAGATCATGGCACGATCAAGCCTTTTAAAAAAATTGTCAAGACCAACTCTAAAATTACACCATGTATGCCATACACAATGAGAATGATGATGATTAAAATTTGGGATAAACAAGGCCTAGTTTATTATGCATGTAAAATCAGGCCTCATGTTCTCCACTTGTCTATCAAAAAGGTATAATAATTTCCTTTTCATAAGCCACCTCAAACGTATTTAAATCCTCACACATAACCCAAGTTGGAGGTGGTAATCAATCAACTATCCATCACCACAACTAAGATCTTTCAACAACATCATTGGGATCATAAACATTAATGATCCAAAAATAATGATTGTCGACTAACATGAGTACCTAGACCTCTCTGCATGGGATCTTACCCATGATAAAAAAATGGAAGAATGTCATTGCGGAGAAATGAGAGTAACAACTCCTCCTCAACCAGCTTCATGCTCAGAAGAAAAAATTAGGCTATCTGACCAAATAACACAACATGAAGCATTTAACATGAAAGCTATAATTTTAACTTCTTGATGAAAAAAAGAAGTTAGTTCCAGGATTTATTTCGTCAGTATCCCTAATGGAATACTTCTTGGCAAGGTCAGTTAGACCTCGTACATTCCTAATTCATGAGTCAAACAATTTCATGTCATCCTCATCCCCAAAAGAGGAGAAGGTATTCTACAAGAAGTTTGAAGCTGGTCAAAAAATAGGGTAAGATTCTCCAAGAATCAACTGACATTTTTTGTAGATCTTCATCACCAAAATCCTCCCACCTAAGAGGACTGCAAGAGTATCACCAAGAAGATGTTTTAGGAGAAACCACCAAAGCATCTTGAGGAGTCTAAACCCACAAAAAACAAGAACTACTCTCAGTCAAGGTATTCCCCTAATTCTTAGGGTTTGAAGTCCTAGAGTCAAAGGGTTGTTTCTTTATTTGTGACTTAGGTTGGGCTAGTTCTTGTACTTGCATCTATGATGTATCTGCATTATACTAATTCAACAAAAATCCATGGTATGTTTTCCTTTGCGAACCACCATATTCCATCCTTAATATGTTTTAGCACACTGAGAAAATCGATGAGGGGTTGTTTCATTCTATGGGGACTTCATCTTAGGAGCAGCAAGAGGGCAATCCTTAATCTTGTGCTCTGAGGATTGGCATCAATAGTAGGTGTTGGGATTTTTTTTGATATTGGAATATATGTTATTGATAGTAATGCATGCAAAAACAACCAAGTCAAACTCTTCATGTACATCGGTCATTATCTTCCATGATTCCCACAAGTCACAATGGTTGGCATTTTAAAATAATTATCACCTTCACCTAATCCCCTTGATTGTCTATAAATTTGTTAAAAAACATTGGGGTATCTTTAAATCATTTATGCCATCAATACTTTTTAATATCCAACAAAAATTGCAGTAGTTTCTCATTCAATTTAGCAGGTTTTTCAATCGAAGGGACATGCCCACAATCTTCTATCACCACAAGATTGGATTTTTCTTCTATATGCCAACAAATTCAACATTGTTTAATTGAAGTTCTTGAAATGGTACTAACTTATATAAACCTTATATGATTGAGTGTAAGGGGGATATGATATGGTATTGAGCTAAGTTTTGTGTTGTTCTAGTCCAATGGCTCTTTAGTAAATAGACAAGATATGGAAGAAAACATACTCTTAAGGATGTGATATTATGGTTGACAAATGGATCTAGCATTTTGGGGCTGGGTTGGAGGGGTTAAATAAAAAAAAATGGTGTGGACCGAGAATTCAATGTTACTTTTGGATAAAATGTGCCTTGTGGAGCTTGAATATTTTCTCAAATCTTCCATTAGATAATCAAAACTTCCTGCAAGGACCACATGTTAAAAGAATTTACAAATTCATGAAAATTATTAAATTCATAAAATTATAGTAATTTTTAGTCAGTGTGAGTTTTCCATGGTTATGGTTGTTGTCAAATTTAATTGTATGTTTTTATAGACATTGCAACACACATTCAATTATTTATCATCGGGAAAAAAAATTCAATGATCCATCATAAAAAAAAATAGTGATCCATCATTAGAAAGAAAAGAAGTTTTAGTGACCCATCATTGCATAGAAAATGTGTCCAGTGATCCATCATATGAAAGAAAAGAAGTTTCAAGTGATCAATCATCACAAAGAAAATAAGTTCTAGTGTTCCAGAGAGAGAGAGAGAGAGAGAGAGAGTTGATTTAAATGAATTATACAATATTTGTATCATTTAATTTTTATTTAGTTAACTATTTTCTTTTTGTTATGATATTAATTGTGTAGTAGTTTATGGAGTTTAATTTTATTAATTGTGCATTAGTTGCGTAGTAGTTGTGGATAATTGTTAATTTGTCAAGAATTAATTATAGCTGCATAATTTAATTTTGTGAATATAAAATCTTTTTTTTTAAACTAATAATTGTCCATCATTAATTGTATGGGTTAATCTTACAAACATGTAATTTTATTTTTCTTACCTTATTAAGTGTTCACCTTAGTCATGATCTCTGTCCTTCTCAGAAACAAACCACTATCTTTTTGCTTTTTTCTCTTTCATGAAGTAATAAGTGTGCAGTAGTTATATAATTGTTTTTTATTACAGTAACTTCAGGTTTTGAAGGGACCCTGAAACCATTTAACAAAGAAGAAAGATGATTACAAGAAAAGAACAAAAAAGAAACAAACTATCAAAACAACTGACAGAAACCCACTGGGCACAGCCCCAAAAACCTAAGAAGAACGTAGGAACAAAAAAGCCCCAAAAGAAATACCAGCAAAAGGGGGTCAAAAAACCTCCCAGCATAGAAATCAGTCTAGCAGCTTCACAAACTCTTCCTCCTCCACCATCTGATTCTCGATGTTCTGAATTGATTCCTTGAGATTGGTGACATATTTGACCTGAGGAGCTGACTTATTTCTGGTACTACATCTGGTTCTAGAACCAAGGCCAACTATCTAATTGTCCTGCTTCCCATCTTCCTCATCATTGCTTTTTTCAGGGTTATTCCCTTCCAGCAAAGCACAAGAGACTTAAGATTTTCAACTATAGTTTTCATGCTCTTGTTGTTCATGGTAATCATATTTTTCATCATAACCTCGCTATTTTTTACTCTCTCCTTAATAGGTTTGATGGAGATGTCAATAGCTTTGGAAATAATGTCATCCAGTTTATTGTTCTTATCAGTTACATCATCAAAAACAAAATTACCTTTCTGAAAAACCACAACATCCTTCTGCACTTTAAAGATAATATCCTCCAACATCACATTCCTAGTTTCCATAGCTTTGATTTTGGATCTAGCCTCCTAAAGATACTCTTGGACCCATTTATCAATATTAAAGCCATACATGGCTTTGTTTTTTGGAAGCTTGCAGAGAAGTGATGCTAGAAACTCTCTTAACTTTAAAGTTTGCATCTCACAAGTCTTCTTCATTCCTATCCTTTTTCTGAACTTTCTTTCCTTTATCTTGGATTCCATCATTAGGGCTATCAGGAGGGGTAGGAATGATCTCACACTCAACCTCTTTCTTGTCCAGATTAATGGCCTCTTTGTTTCCCTGTGTGTCAATGAGATTATCCTTCCCAACCTTATTGGCATCTCTTTCATTGTCAGCTATCAAGGTTTCATCATTATCAACTTCCTGATCTTCAGAGTCTTCAGTGTACTCTTTCATGATATTGTCTATACTGGCCGCTTCAATATCAAGATTTTCTAGATTCTCCTTTTTGTTCCCCTGATCTTTATCAAAATAAACATCTATCACATTGTTAATTTTCTCTGGAATTTCCTTACCTTCCTCTTCCATGGTCTCGGTAATCTGGGTATCATTATGACCTTTATCAAGAGTAACAGAGTGAGATATGTCTCTGTTACTCAGCTCACCTTTGACCATCTCCTTTTCCTCAGAGGAAACCTCTTCCAAGTCATCTACCTAGATCATTCCTTGCACCTCATCAAAGATTGGAAGCTTAATTTTAGGTTTGACCGGGCTAACCTTACGAGCTTTTTTGTTTGAGCCAGTGTTGAATTTCTTGTTAGGTGGAGTCTCAGAGTAATTTCTTTTAGTGCTGGATATATATTTAGGAATAGCCTCAGGAATGTTATATTTAGCATAATCATCTATCAAAATAATAAGCCCCTCATGCAAGACAAGGGTACCCTTCACTTTATGTTCCATAATGCTTTGATTCAGCGAGCTAAGAAGGAAGTAAGGGAAAGAAACCCTAACATCATGTCTGAAGTGGTTAACCAAAAAAAAATGGTAATTGTAAACCCTAGTATATCTTCCATCTAAAGTAAATTATTCCATGATAGATTTAAGAACACACGCCTAGATGAGTTTGATGTTTTCTAGGTTAACAAAATCCACTTTACCTTTAACTAGCATAGCTCTTCCTTTGTCATTCTTAGGGAAGATTTTGTATGCTTTATTACCTACCTTCTTATTCTTGGATAAATTCATGCCCTCAAGGGGAAGACCAATAATATCATCCAAAAGCTCCAGCAACAGAGTAAATCTCTTCCCAACAAGGTTCACTTTACCATTATTCCAGCCTACAACAAAGGCCTTGGAAATGTCTTTACTATTTCCATGCAAACGCTTCATGAAATGGTGCACTCTGCCTTTTTTTAATTTAATCTAGACATCTTTTTCCTGTCTCCATTTACACTCCACTAGTTCTTCCCTCTTAATATTTCCACCCATATCAGCTTTCTTCTTATTTTGAGCACCAGACTTCATAAACTTGTTCCCAGTTTTCTTTGTCTTCAGATATCTCCGCCTAAAATTTGAATGCTCAGAATAATAATAATTTAGCAACTCAGTAGAGTTTATGACCCAGAAAGCATGTGGAATGTGATTGCAATGAATACTCTTAATGACCACTTGGAACTTCGTATAGCAAGTAAACCAATTAATCTTCAAATCATACATAATAATCTTTATTATTAATAATATCATCATTTTGATTGATCCTATCATAATAAATTATGGCATCGATCTCATCATTAATTTTGATAGTTCCGTACCACTTACGGCTAACCTCACTTCTAACCCCAAGGTTAGCCAAACAATCCACTACTTGGTTAGTTTTGCGATAATTGTGAGTCACATTAAAGGACTCAAAATTTGAAGCAATATGCTTGATTTTGTTAATGATATTCTCAATTGACCAAGAGGCCTTACTTATTTCTTTAATATTATTGATAATATTAAGTGCATCTCCTTCCAACCATACTTTTTTATATCCTAGCTCTTCTACCAGCAACATAGTATTTAGAGTTGGCATTGCTTCAGCTCTGTGATTGGATTGGAGCCCAAGAGGGACTGCCACCACACTAACTCCAATACCCATCCAATTTCTTATAATACCACCTCCACCAACTATGCTTGGGTTTCCCTTAGCCACACCATCAAAGTTTTCTTTAACCCAATCATCGGGGGGAGAGGTCCAGGTAGTAGAAAATCTAGGATGATTAGCCTTGGGGATCGATTTAGGTACATGAATTCCAATTTCTAATATTCCCCTGAGATATTTGAGTAGATCCATTCATGTTGTTGATGTTGAAAGACAAGTTGAAGTTTTCCTCCATTCCTCTGCAGATAAGGTTGCTTACCACTTCAGGTTTAGAATGCTTATCCCTTAACATTCTGTTATTTATTTCCTTCTAGATCCTCTAGCAAAAATGAGGAAGCAGGAGCTTTCAAAAAAAATTTAGCCAGGTCATTTGAAAGAGGACAGCACCATTTGTCAACAAAGTCCTGCCAAAGAAGAGGAAAAAACCAGCAAAGATTTCATTTTTTAAAGATTAGGTCCCATACCCTACAGGTGAAGGAATAATGCATCATTATATGATCATGGGATTCAACCTCTTCCATACTAAGAAAACATCTATTTGGGAGTTGGAAACCCCTTTTACTAAGATTATCAAGGGTGAGAGGTTTATTCTGAGCTAAAATCCAAAAAAAGAAATTAATTTTGGGAATAAGAAACTTATACCACACTTGAGAACATAAAGGTCTATCATCTTGATTGATGACAAGATCACAAGTTGAGACCACAATATAGTTACCATCAGACATAGGATCCCAAATAATTTTATCCTCTTGATTATACTAAATGAACCAGCTTTGTAGATCAAAATGGAGGGAAATGAATCTTCTATCTGTAATTCCAAGATTCCTCCAATTGTTGCCCTGCCAATAATCTTTCACTTTAGTCCCAATATTTTCTTTACAGTAATCAATAGCTTCTTTCCAATCCCGATTGTTGGAAAGAGGAACTTTTTGGATCCAAAAATCATCCCAGAATTCAATTCTGCTTCCATCCCCTAGTTTCCATCTCATTCCTTGATAATGATATATTTGGAGGAGAAGATACTATTCCATATGTAAGATCCATTAATAGTTTCCCTGTCAGTAATGAAGTCCTCCATAGAATTGTGTCTAAAAAGGTATTTGTTTTTTATAATAGAATTCCACATTTTTTGAGTCCCATAGATCCTCCAAAGTTGCTTAGCCAAAAGGGATTTATTGACATTTCTAATAGTTCTCAATCCAAGCCCTCCATAATGTTTGGGTTTGCAAACATTTTCCCAGGTTACCAGGCTGCATTTTTTCTTCTCCTCCACTCCAGACCATAGGAATCATTTATGAATCATTTCAATAATATTTGCAAATTTTTAAGGTATCTTAAAAAGACTCATCACATACACTGGGAGATTTTGAATAGTGGACTTTAGAAGCTGAATCTTCCCAGAGTTACTTAAAAGAACTCCTTTCCACCCAGCCAGTTTGTTTTTGAATCTATCAATGATAGAGTTCCAGAAGCTATCAGAAGGTTTTGAACAGAGGGGAAGTCCCAAGTAGAAAGAGTACGGGAGAACACCAATATTACAACCAAGAATAAAAGATATTTTTTAATGTCTATCTTCAGGTGTGTTGATGAAGAAAATGGAACTTTTAGACTAGTTGATGAGTTGACCCAAGGCGGAGGTGTAAGAGGTGAGATCTCTCTTCAATTTCCTTGATTATTTAACAATAGCTTCCCCCATAATAAGAGTATCATCAACAAATTTCTCATGGGAGAAAATAGTGCTAGTAGAAGAGGGCTGGAGGCTAGTTATATGACCTTCTCCCACCAGTTTATTGATATGCCTCCCAAGACATTCTGCAAGGATAGAAAATAGAATGGGGAGAAGGGATCTCCTTGTCTAAGGCATCTATTAGGTCTAAAGAACTTCGAGGACCCACCATTAATGATGAAAGAGGAGCTCACAGTAGTAACCAATTGCAGGATGAGTCTGATAACCCTAGTGTCAAAACTGAAAGAGTGAAGAACTTTCTGTAAGAACTGCCAATCCACCCTATCATAAGTTTTGGAGAGATCTAGCTTCATTAAGAAGCCTTTTTTTTTTTTCTTCCAGGGAGTGAATATTTTCATGCATGACCATGATGGAGTCCAGAATCTGCCTCCCAGGGACAAAGCCATTCTACTGGGGCGATATGATCAAGGGAAATAAGAACAACAATCTAGAAGTAAGGACTTTAGAGATAATTTTAAAGAGGGAATTACAAAGGCTTATAGGTCGAAAAGAATCCGTAGTATTGGTCCCTATTTTTTTTGAAATTAACATGAGGAAAGTAGCATTCATTTCCCTCAGTATATTTTTAGACCCAAAGAACTCTTTTACCACATCCATAACATCCTTTCCCAAAATATCCCAATATAGTTGGAAGAAAAACATTGGGAAACCATCTGGACTAGGAGTCTTTTCTCCTTCAAATGATAACACTGTAGCTTTTATTTCCTTATAAGAAGGAATAGCCTTTAGGATTTTTTTAGTCCTAGCATCAATCATCTAGGGATGGTAGTTAAAATTTCTTCCTGATCCGTTATGCCCAGATTCTCATCTTTAGTCAAAAGAGAAGAAAAGTAGCCAAGCATCTCTTTTCTTATATCTTCCTCTTTATTGAGATTTTTCCCATTAGTAGACAGGTTGGATATTTTGTTAATATCTTTGTGTTTCATAGAAATCATGTTAAATAATCTAGTATTCTTGTCTCCTTCCTTCAGCCATAGGGCTCTGGATCTTTGTCTCCAAAAGGACTCCTCCTTAGATATAATATTATGAAATTCAGCCAGCATAGTGTCCTCATTTCTTCTTAGTTCCTCTGAGAGCCCTTCCATTTGGATTTTCTCTTGAATATCCTTTATTTCCCATTGTAATCTTCCTTTTGAAAGAAAGATATCACTGAAAACCTCCTTATTCCAAGTTTTGATTTTTCCTTTAATCCTATTCAGTTTTTTGGTAACTCTATACATAGCTCCCCCTTCCAGCTTAAAATTCCACAAATCTGCGATACAATCTTTTAGATTGGGATGATCTTTCCACATTCATTCAAAATGGAAACGAAAATTTTTCTTACCATTGATGAGATTAGCATTAAGATATATAGGGAAATGGTCAAACCCTATTCTAAGAGAAGAGGAAAGAGAGAAAATGTACCATGAAATCCAGTCATGAGATACGAGAGATCTATCAAGCTTAACCTAAATAAGATAATTGCATGTTCTTATATTTGACCAAGTGTAGGTAATTCCTTCCAGCTCCATGTCCAAAAAAGCTTCATCATTTATGTAGTCCATAAGGTCAGTTATGCTCTTTATCTGGGAAGGAATACCACCCATTTTTTCCTCTTCTTTGAGGGGTGTATTGAAATCCCCCATAACCATCCAGCTAGCTTCCTTAAAAACCTTGTGAATCTCCTTAAGGTTTAGCCAGAATTTATGTCTACCGTTTCTAGTATTAGGAGCATAAATGTTTAACAGATTCCAGGTGAAATTGTTTTTAATATTATGAGATTTTACAAGAATGATATTCTTTTCAGTCTTCAAAAGAGTGCAACTTATCGTTTGTCTGTTCCAAAAAATAACCACCCCACCAGAGGCACCATCTGAATTAGAAGGTCTATACTTCCCCCATACTTGAAAGGCTGAATTTTTTCCACTTTCTCTCTGAGCATTTTAGTTTCTTGAATTAGTAAAACATCCGGTTTACTATCCCTAACAAGGTTTCTAAGGACATCCTTTTTATGAGGGCTACTCAGTCCTCTAATGTTCCAAGATATAATCTTCATTTATAAAGTTGAGGAACAAATATCTTGGATGGTAAGTTGTCGACCATCTTCTATATTCTATTTATATTCTTTCTCTCGGGTATCTTTGAGAGACTTTCTTCCTCTTTTCTCACCTTTGGGTGTTCCTACATCAGCTTTGTGTTATCTTCTTGTCTGAACTCCTCCCTTAGTAAAACTAAGATCTATTTTCTTTGAAGATCCACCAGGTTTGTTATGGATCTAATCCTCCTCCTTTATTAATTGAACTAGTGCTGGTATTTTCCCCTTTACCTCAGACCAGGATTCTTCTTGTATTTTTCCAGAACTCAAGTAGTTCTCCACATTTTCTTCTTTCCATAAGTCCACAATAGGTGAAAGATTTTCATCATCACTTTCCTCACAATTTATTTTATTAGAGGTATATTCCTCAAAATTTAGGATTAAGGGTGTGAAAGGATTCATCATGTTGATAGCCCGAGGAAACCAAATGTTATCCACATTCCCTAAACTCACCCTTTTTGGGCTCTTGAGAGATACACCATTGCATTCCAGAATTGGGGTAGATGGGAAGCACAACTGACTCTGACAACAAGTATTCTCTTTGTTTTCTTGGTCCAACTCACTCAAAGTCATAGATCTCTCTCTAATCTCCTTTGGTTCATTATTTCTCTCACACTATTTATTTTCAACCAGGAGGTTAGGATCTTTACTGATTTCTGATTTTTTTTCAGCATGTTCATTGTCTGCCTTCATTTTATCACGCTAAGACTCAAATACTTTAGAAGATTCATAAAATGTACTTATTTTTTCCCTCCATTCTTTCTTAGACTTGTGCTTCTTTATTTGGGATCTCTTCTCCTTCTGAGGTCTCTTAGGGCATGGTTTTGCCCAGTGTCCTACTTTTTTAAGAGTGAGGCAAGAAAAGGGGATAGATTCAAATTACACAACCTGAATATGCTTTCCCAACTTTGATCCGATAGTAATAACTTAAAACAAATCTTCCTTTTGGTTTATATTAACACAGATTCTAGCATAAACCAATATGGATTTTTTCGTTGTCATAGGATCTATGGAAAGAAGTTCTCTGAAAGAAACTGCTAGCCCCAAGAAAATATCCTCATGCCAATATTCCAAGAGCATTCAAGGCCAATTTAGTTTCTTGTTTTTGGAGAGTCAAGGACGATTTACCAAACATCCATAGCCCCCCACACAAAACTCTTGAGAGATCTTCCATATTTGAAAAGATAAATGAGAAGAAACCTTTCTGCAGAGCCACGACATCAACTTTCCCCTTAAGGTTCCATTTTCTAGTTGTAGATTGTTTGTCCATATCAATATTAGGCATTGACCTAGTAAATTTTCCTACTAGGGTAAGCGCCATATAAGAGATCATATGGTCCACTAGAGGGTTAAGAAGAACAATGCCAAAAACTCCCTTCGCGGGATCAAAAATATCATTAATGCTCGGGAAGGAAGACTTACCTATAGGTTTGATGCAAAATAAGGAGGATCAACTCCCTTTTGCAGACGCCCCAGAAGAAAAGGTTCTAGCAATCTTGAAAGACAAAATCTTACCAGAATTTACCCCATTTTCTAGCCCACCTTATCGGGAATGGGCATTCACGTGTTTCTTGTCCTCATCAAAATATTTTGTGGAGCCCTCACCTAACACTTTTGCCTCTTTTTGTTGTTCCCCTTCCACAGTGTTGGCAAGATTCCGTCCATTGCCAGAATTCCTGCCCAAATTGGAGTTCAAATGCGAACCATCCAGCGCTTTTCCTCTCCCACTCTCGCTCTCCATCGTGTCATGGTAAATAATATATTGAGACCACTTTTTTATTGGCTACAATAGTTCTAATTGTTAATTTTACAAACATGTATTATTTTATTTTTAAATATTAATTGTGAAGTTTAATCATGATCCATCTCTCCTTCCTTCAAACTAACTGTCATTTTATTTTTTTCTATAATTTTCTTTTTGTTAGGTTAATAATTTAATGTAACAATTATATTTTTATTATTGCATTAATAATTCAAAAGTTTTTTTTTTTTGTTATTCTAACAAAATAATTTTACAAACACGCTCATGATTCCTCTCCCTCTCACAAACCATTCTCTTCCTATTTTTATTCTTTCTTTTTCTTTGTGTTTTCACTAACTAGTTAATTACTTGGGCATTATGGTGCCACGAAAGGATCTATTTGTGAGGGGGACTTTATTTCATCAAATTTACATGTACTAATTTTTTATTGGGTCTTATTGTTTTATTTTGAGGATTTATCATGGGTTTTTGGCTCATCTAGTTGTTGTCATCCTCACAAAGAGTAAATATGAGTGTTGACAAAATGACATCCTTACACATCTCAAGTGGCTTAGATATTTTGTCTTATTTTTATAGACTCATACCTGAACCAACCACATCAGAAGGTAGATCAACTTGGGGTATTATCATATTCCATATTGGATTTACTTTTTCCAGAGTTGATTATTAAAATAGGTGGGATATAAAAGACATTGATTGTCCCTCTACCCTTTGGACTAGACTTTAAGAGATTCATCTAGACCATCATCTCTCTCCATTCATGAAGGATCTTCCAAAAAATTATTTTATCCCCCTTACACATGGAGATTGTATACCCTTTGAGAATGATACTTTAGAGGAGCTTTAGTATATCATATGTTTTGATGGATCAGACGCTTGTCTTCCAATTCCTACTCTTCACATTAAGATCCAATCTCAACCTCCACCTACATTATCTATTTTTTTCTAATGACCTTGATATTATCACATCCATGACCTCTATTGATTCAATGTAGCAGGACATTTTTCTTCCAAACACGACTACTTAGGATTCATATCTTACAGACATATCATCCTTATTTTTGGATTCTAATATCGTAAAACTAGCATATTATCTTGAGGATGTTCTTCTCTTTTTAATGATAGCCACAATATTGTTTTCAACTCATTTCATGACCCATGGAGATTTTTCTACATTATTTCTCATGGATACATGTATTATGGCTTTCTATATTGATTGGACATGTACCTAATTTGTTTATGGCACCATCATCCTTCATTGACAGAGCAATATTTCAACAATTTATAGAAGTACACTCTATTTGTATTTAGATTTCTACTACTTCTAGATTATGGGAGTGACTTTTCATATATCAAGTGGATCTATTTCTTCCTAGGGGAAGAAATGTTGTTTGTAGGCGATGGATCATACTCTATCTTTAGGCTTTCATCATTGCCATAGGAGCTACTTCTTCATTAGGGGGATTCCTATCCTCATTTTCCCTCTCTTATGTGGGAGATCTTCGTTGTAATACTAAAAAAAAACAATCCTTGGGGGATGACATTGAGTCCTCCTCCTTTTCTTCTTTCACTAATGCAGTTATTTCATTTATTTTATTTTCTCTCTTTTTCAAGTGGAATTTTTTCCCACTGTGTTTTTATCCTTTTCTCTATTTGTGAGAGTTTCATTGGTTTGCACATGGGTACCTAATCAAACCTTGTACCTAATCGGGTCCTTTTGTTGAGACCCATCCATTCATGCTTACGCTCATGCATTCATCATTAGCTCCATATCTTATCCCTTTGAGTTAATCTCAAGACAAAGTGTTGGAGTAATTAAAATATTATCTAATTAATTATATAATAAGGTATGGGTTTGCATCAAAGGTTCATCTTTATGCCTTTATAAGCATTAATTGTATTCATTGTAATCTCTCTCGAATTACATAACATCAATCATGGCTTTTCTCTTCAAATGTAGGGTTAGCTATCAACTCCAACAAGGTTTCCTTGGGATTGAGAAGAGAATGAAAGGCCAGGATGAAGGTTATTAGAATGAAAAGTGCTAGAAAGAAGTTACCAAATTTAGTAAGTAGTTGAAACTATGTGTGTGTATTTGGGTACCTGATAAAAGAGACACAACACATCAATAAGTCATTGCATTAGTGTAAAAAGGTTAGATAAACATACAAAACCCACTAATATCGACCTATTGCCTTCTAACTAGGAAGAGTATGATTAGTAACATGATAGCCCTCAGATTATGCTACAATCAGTGACATATACGACCTAGTATGAAGGATTTTAGTTTAAAAATAAGCTAAAAAGATGAGAAAGCATGCATTGTAGCTCTAAGAATGGAAATAAGAACAATGCAAAAGCATGAAAAATGAAGTGAAATGTGATTTTAAGATTAATCTAACAGCATAACAATGCATTTACAATTTAAGGTGAAGGCTTATTTGCTCTAAAAAATGGCTTCTATTTATAGAAGAATGAGAGAGAGAGAGAGAGGGGGGGGACAAGGTGAATTAATGAGTTAAGGGACTCATTAATGGAGGTGTAAGAACCATTAATGCCCAAGGCATTAATAAGGC
>MU227547.1:561412-576368 GCA_018584345.1 Thuja plicata
ATATTAATTAAATGAATTAAACTTATTTAATTCATTCAAAAATATAGGAATTAATTATTTAAATAATTTAATTTCTTTTTAATAATTAGGGGACTATAGCCATTTTAATTAAATTAAATAGGCTAGGTGAATGGGTTTATTGCAAGTGGGTAATTGGTTTAGGGATTTATTTAATTCCTTTATAATTAAATACTATAGCCATGTTTGAATTTGGTTTGATTTAAATGATTTGAATTGATTTGAATCATATGGCTATAATAGTTAATATAAATTAGTGATAAAAATCACCTAGGACATTAAATTGATTTGAAGAATTATGCCAAGCAGTAACAAGGTCGTTTGGACATAATCGAGGGTATGATCACACTTAGGGCAAATAGGGTCCATAGTTGGAATAGACCAAATTCAGGTGGTTACAGAAACCATGACAAATGTAAGGGACAAGTGTACATAGGACTCATTTATTCGTAGGAGTTGGTGGAGAGAATATGGCGACCATGAGGGATGTGAAGGAAAAGTGTTTTTGGGTGTCCTTTATTCTTGAAAGTGGGTGGAGAGAAGATAGTTGTAGTTAGATAATAATGTTATTTAATTATTTTATCTATGTGTGAGGTGGAAAACAATTGTATTTATAATAACTAACTTTTTTATTTATGTGAAATGAAAAAGGGCCTAGTTAAATTATAATATTATATAATTAAATAGGAGCCATAAGGTGAAGCTTGAGATTTGACTTGGTGATGTGATTGGTCAATTAGGATAAGGGTAAACATGTAAAATATTTAGGTGTCTACAAGTGCATTAAATGTTAAGATGAGATGGTATTATAGCAATTAGTGTCTATATGTTCACTAAGGGGTTTCACCTAAGAGAAATTAATCAATTATTGTTCATGAGTAAGTTTCACAACATTGTCTTTGGATGTCACTTTGTTATATTCAAATATTTTTAAGTTCGTTAAGGAGTTTAACTTAAGATAATCCAATCAAATCAATTATTGAATGAGTAAGTTTCTCAACATTTTCTTTAGACTTTGGCATATTCAAATATTTTGGAGATAAAAGCAAGTTAAATCAATTTCACAATTTATATCAATTATACGCATCATGAAATTCATAACAGTTGATATTAAACCCATAGAGCTCAAGATTATATCTACATCTTTCTATATGATAGATCTGAGTGTAAAGATTATATGTACATCTTTCTATATGATAGATATGAGTGTAAGACATTCATCACACTAAGATAAATATCTCAAATAACTCCAAGAGAAAGTTAGCATCAACATCATTTATCTCTCATCAATCTTAAAACTAGGTCCCTCTATTGTCTTAGTTAATCATTGCGTTTATTTGTCCCTCTACCCTCTTATTTAATTATTACATTTAATTGGTCTTATGTCATCCTATTTAATCATTACTTTTATTTTAATTAATTAATTGAATCTCAACTTTTTTTAATCTTAATTAATTAAAAATATTATTATCCATATAAATATTAAACTTATGAATTTGATGAAAACAAATATAAAAATTGACCCGACTTGTAATATGAAATAATCTAACTTTGAGATGAGTCAGCACCGCCCAATACAAGAAATAAAGTATTGTATTTATAGATCAGCATTGTGTCATGGTGAGGGGCCTTTTACTCACTCCAAAGCATCAAACTTGTAGCTTTCCAATTAAACCTCTCTGTCAAGGGAAGTTTTGGTGTGTGAATAATGGCGAGTAAGCATTGAAGGCATTGCGGGTGTCAAATTTGGAGAAGAGACTATTCTAGCCGTGAAAGTGTGGGACCCACCGCAACCGCCTTATTCCGGCATCGCCGAAACAAACAAACAGAGAGTTTGAAGCGAGAGGCAAAATACTTAGCGATGATAGCAACCGGCAAATATGTGTTCAGAAAAATAAATAAATAAATAAATAAAATAAAATAAAAAATGTGTTATTCATGAGGTAGAT
Source organism: Thuja plicata (assembly GCA_018584345.1). NCBI lineage: Eukaryota > Viridiplantae > Streptophyta > Pinopsida > Cupressales > Cupressaceae > Thuja > Thuja plicata. Next base: position 563,380 of record MU227547.1, read on the forward strand.
CTACATAAGCTGCTTTGTTACGGACCGACTTGAATTGACAATTTAATTTCATTTATTAATTATATTTAAATGCACTCAGAAGTTGCTTCTGGTTTTCAATTTAATGAATAAATTAAATTAAATTGTTAATTCATGCAGGATTTGTGGTCCATAGCCCTTTCCTTTGTTACGAAGTTAATTATAAGTAGTTGAATAAATTAATTTTGCTACTTGTATAGTAATTATATGAGTTAATTTTTCATGAGATAGATCTATCTTTTTCTAGAGATAATGCTTTCTTAAGAATTAATTATAGGTTGTTTTATTTTATGAATACCTAACTTTTTTTTTCCGTAGAATATTAAGTATCAAGTTTTTTTTTATATTATAAATCGAGAGTTCAAAAGAGTACATCAAAGAGGAGGGAGGCAGAGCCTCAACCAGCTAGAAAGAGAGCAGCAATGAAGGAGAACCACCAAAGAGAAGAACTATCCGAGAAACATATACAGCCGAGAATCAACAGAGTACAAGAGAACCAGAAGAACAACCAAAAAAGGAATAGTCCTACGGGTAAACATCTTCAAATTTGTTGACCCAGGATGTCCAACCAAGGGGTCCCTCCATCCAGATAGCCTTTTTCTGTTCCAGCAGTTGATGAAAGACCTGAAGGTTATCAACAGAGGGGTTTTTGCTGTTTTGGATCTCCTGCATGAGCTTGGCAAGGGCTTCATCAAACGCCATCTGGTTGTCTAGCACACTAGCTAACTCATAACCATTCTGCATCTCATATATAAACATTGTAGCCCGGCCATCACGCAAAAATCTGAGCAACTTCCTTTTTTCCAGGTTGTATAAATTAATTTGGTTACTTGTATAGTAATTATATGGATTAATTTTTCAAAATTTTCTTTTTGTTATAGCATTGATTTTGTAGTATTGTTTTCTTTCTTTTTCTTATGATATTAATTGTGTAGAAATTGCACAATTTATTTTTGCAAAGAAATTTTTTGTTACGATATTAATTGTGAGTATTTTAACACTTTAATTTTATAAACATGTAATTGTAAATTTGTGTTATAGACATAGTGTGGACTATAAAAAGACCTTTCCTTTTTTTCTTACATATTCATTAAGCTAAATTTGTTGAATTTGTAACCATTGTTTTGGTGACAATATTAATGGTGCATTAATTGTGCTGATTAATTTTACAAACATGTAATGGTTTTCTTTTGTTAGACATTAACTGTCTTATGAATCATGATCCCTCTTTCCCCTCCAAACCAACCACTCCCTTTGTGTTTTTCTCCTTTTTTATAAGAATTGTAAAGGTTCTTTTCATTAGAATCTTCTTATAGTTGTGCCAATTGATTTTACAAATATATAATAGTTTTCTCTTTATTATAATATATAAGAAAAATATTATTATTACCACATTAATTATACAAATACAAAAAAAAAAATTATTACCACGTTAATTGTACAATAATTAAATAATTATACAAACATATAACAATTTTATTTTTATTACAAATTAATCAATCCCTCACACCCTTTCACAAACCAACCACTATCTTTGTATTTTCCTTTCAATCTTTTTAATCACTTTTATGTCAAGTTGATTTGTTTGTTGGTGATTCTTTTAACTTGGAGTCTTCGTGTACTTCTTAGCAATTGTCTTTGTTCAATTTTGTGTTCTCTCGCGATTCCAACGTTTTGGCCTCGTCAAATGAAGCAATTTATTTGGTGGACTCCACCGACTTTTGCAATATGCATGAAAGTTGCATAAGTATAACTTCTACTTTAAGATGTGGCAATGAATGCCAACCTATATTTAGAGGTTGTATGATTGTTTAGGGCGAAGAATACGTAACATGATTTTCAGTTTAATAAATAAATAATAATACATTTAGATTAAATAGTTGAGATTAATAATATTCTTATAATGAATTTTGTATGTCCCAAATGATCTCAATTCCTCTATTCATATTAACTATCTTTTCATCTATAATAATTAAATATTATTTATTTAATTATGTTGATTTTTATATTAATCAATATTTTTAATTATTTAATTAATTTATCATTTTCTCACTATTAATTAAATAATTGTATCATTTAATTAATTCATCTTTTTTATGAATAGTGTGGGTATTTCTCTTAATATAAATAAAATACACTATTCATAAAAAAAATAAGGGGTAGGAGATCACCCCTTGACAAATAGACAGAGCTTGAGGAACAAAAGATACACAGGTAGACGGATTGGAAAATAAAGACAGATCCTAAGAGCAAAGTACATAAATAAAAGCTACTTAAGTGATAAGAACAACAACAAAGAGCAACGACGAACAATCTTTGTCATCCTTTTTACCCCATACATCATTGGGGTCTAGAGTCATGTCTGGGAGGAAGCCACCTTCTTCTGCAATAATAGCCTTCTCTTTGCCTTTTTCCTCACACATAGGAGAGATTGTAAACACATGTCTGGAGAACCATTTGGACGAGTTTGGCCACTCACTACAAGAATCCAACTAGCCAACCATTACCACCACTAGTAACCAGACTGGCACCCCCTGTATCCCACCCTGAGGCAAACCCTCTACAGAAAAAGAGAGGTGGAGCACCACCTATCAAAACCACTCCCACCACTATACTAGTGGTTGGGAGCCTTGGACCACGATGTCTGAGAGTGATGTGAAGAGGAGCTTCAGTCATGCCACCAACTACGAGGTGGAGAACAACCACGTGAGGCAAAAATATCTAGGTGAACTCTAGCAATCAGACAAGGGGCATTTCCCCAATACTCGAGAATCTCCTAAACGTGGGCCACCTCTAGAGCCACTTTATCTGCCTAGAATTAAATCTGAAGCATCACATTATTGCATATACAAGGTTTCGTGGAAAGAGAAACATCTACTTGTAAGACCAGAAAAAGGCATATTAAGCATATCTAGGAGATCACAAACCCTAATCAATATGCTAACCTATCTAATCTATCATGAAAGCCATTCAAAACAAGAGTTCATAAACATAAAGCATAAAATCACTAAGAACTCCCTTCAAATGTAACTCCCATGTCCTCCTTTCTTCTCCATAATTAGATTTGATGTTGCTCTTTGACAATAACACTATTGCACAAAGATACAAAAAGCCAAGTTTGCAAGTGAGAATACTAGGAGAGAGTGATCTAACCTTGAAAGAGTGAAATGCATCCCATTTTTATAGAAAATGAGAGTCATTTAGGTGAGATTGCACAAAGTCTATGCATAAATGAAGATATTGGCTGGTAGGATGTTAGGAAGCATGATATGGGGGAGATCAAATAAGGAGATATTGAGAATATTCACGAAGCACCTTAATAGATATGTGAATCTTCAATTAAGGGATATGGCAATTAGGTAAGATTAGGAATCATTAAGCCATTTAATAATTCAATATTCTCAATATTGCTCACAAATCAATAATTAGATTTATGAAATTATGAAAATCTCATAAATTGAAATTAGCCAACTAATTAATAAAAATTAATTAATTGTTGAAGACTTAGGGAAAAAGGGAATAAATAAAGTCTATTTATTTATTCAATTAGGACGTAGGGATAAACTATGGGTTATTCATCCCAAGGGGGAAATTAGTGAATTATTGATCGAATTGAAGGTGTTGATGTCAAATTGAAATGATCTTGATGATATTGATAAGGTTTAGGATCAATTCTGAGGGTTCTGGAATAGTTTAGGAAATCACGAGGCATCGATGAGCTTTGACAATGCGCCCGCGTAATGATGTTTGGAAATGATTGAAAAACACCAATGAAATTTAATGGCATCGTAGGACTCAAATTGAAATGGGGAAACACCGATGATCTTGGACAATGTTCCTGAAATAATAATCAGAAATAGTATTGACGAACATGGACAACACTATTGAATTGATATTGATAGATTGATAACGATAACACCAATGAACTTTGACAATGTTAACAAATGGATGAATAAGGGGATACGAAGCATCGATGAACTTGGACAATGCTCCTGAAATGATGACAAGATTGATCGAATTGAAATACGGTTTTTGATCGGTTTGTAAATTGGGGTAATTAGGCATCGTTGATCTTGGACAATGCCCCAGAGTGGTTGGAATGAATCCAAACAATTTTGAAAGTGATTAGGAACATAATATAATGGGTTTGAATTGATTTAGGAAGATTTGGAATGGTTTAGGATCGAATAAGATTGATTTAGGATCAAATAGGATCGGTTTAGGATAAAAAAGGATTGGTTTAGGGTTGACTGGAATTGATTAGGAAAATGATCGATGTGATAAAGAGATTAGAAATATTAGTAAATGATGACATGGAAGAATGACACAATATTAGTGAATGATATAGATCAAACACACAATATAGAAGACATGTTAAAAAGGGGGCATAGGCAATGAACCATTTTTAGGTGTCTACATTTTGCCACTCTTTGAGACAATGTGATTATGAGCGTTGGCTCAAAGAAAAATAGAAGATCATGCCCCAGTGGATCGACAAAATGGAGGTAGGATGCCCCCTCAAAAAATTGGGTTGAAATTGATATGAGGATAATTTTTTGAAAATAAAGATGATTGATTGAAGAAATGTTAGGAGAAAGAATAAATTAGACGAAGAAATGTTAGTAAGATATAAATATTTTGGCTTTCAGAAGTGCAATTATGTTATAAGAGCTTATTTTGATATTGCAAAACTGGATGTAGTGCATCATGGCACAAAAACCAGAGCGAGAAAGTCATCCTTTTGCGCAAACAATCACAATGTAGACAGAGGATGATCTTCTCCATCCCGAAGCATATAGAAGACATGCCCAAGAATTTCATGAGATCATCGAATAGGCAGAAGATAAAGCAAAAAATGGTCATGGACCATCCCAGCTGCTCTCATAAGTTCAAATAATATCATCGAGTAGCATAGGAACATGATCAAAAAAAGAAAATCAATAAAAGATAAAACACTCACTGAAACAATGTGAGCCAATGTAACCATTCTGATATTTTGTTACTTTGATTAAGTGTTCTTTGATTGATAGCTTCATTTTGAAAATTAAATGATTGGATAATTGATTGATAGGATGGGTCGAGTGATTGATAGTAAATATTGAAAGATGAAATAGGTCCAACTAGATTGAATGTTGAGTCACAATGATTCAGATCGCGTTTGTGAGAGCATGATTTCATTAAGCACAGAATTGGTGAATCTGCCACTAATGTCTGCAAACATGATAATCGTGTCGCAAAAAGAAGACAAGTATGTACAAATTTATTGCAGATTTTGACGAGATTTTTGCAGTTTTTAGGATTTTTGAGATATTTGAATGTTTTTGTGATGATCTTTTTTCAGGAATTTTGACAATTTGTTTTAGGATTTTTTCAGCAGCATATTTGATTTTTAGGGATTTTTTTGAAATCGTCCCCAGTGTCTAGCAAGGTAGGGACATTGTCAAAGGGGAAATGGACCGGTAGATGGACAAAGTCCAAGGGTCACTTCCATGGGATCTGTTTAGGTGCCAAGGACTATCCAAGAAATGGGATAACAATTTTTGTGCCAAGTGAAGGGACTGGTTAAGACAATGATAGGATAAGGAAAATAGTGTAGTGGATGGAATGTGAGAAATGGACATGTCAAGATGTTTTTCTTTGAAAACATGTTTTGCATTGAAAATATTTATCTTCATCAAGATCAAGATAGGGAGTTGGATAGGACAATTTTAGGACCTGGATAGGATAATGATAGGATATGAACAAGAAAATGATAGGATATGGATAAGATATGCAAGATCAATCAAGGATAATGATAAGGGATATGTAATATGGATGAAATGTTGTGATAGGATAGGCAATATAGACCAAAGGGATCAAGATAATGTAAAGAAGATATGACATGTGATGCTTCGAGGAAGATTTGTAACCATGTCAAGATTAAAGTTGGAGAAAAGGTGATAAGATAATGGAGGACATGCTGGGGATAATGGAGCATAATTCAAATGGAATCTGCCCCCAAGTATAGAATGCAAGAAGTTCATAGAATTACACATGACGCCTGTTTGCCAAGTTTTCATCATGGTACTTTCCCAAAGCACCTGTTTGCCAGGTTTTCATTGTTGGACGAAATTTATTTCTCTTGACTCTTTTTTTGTGTTGCCAAGATGCCTGTTTGCTAGGTTTTCATCAAGGCAACTTTTTCCTTTTTTTTTTTTTTTTTCTTTTTCCATTTTTTGTTTTTGACTTTTTGACATGTTAGGAAGAAAATGGATGCATGACATGATATAGACGAAGGACTCAAGCATCTTTATTCTCTAAAATTTGCTTTTGGAAGATATTATGCAAAGATGTTGGTAGGGTAATGACAAAGGGATATGAAGTGGGTGATTGGATAAGGATGGGATAATTTTTATGCAAAGGATTGGATAGGTTGGATGAAAGGTTGGAAAATAGGTGTTGGATAATGAAGGGAATGTACACCAACTTTCTTTGAAGTGGAAGGGAATGGATGCAAGAACAACATTGTCACACACCTTGAGGGGTGATGGAGTGATAGAGGAAAATGATATTTGGATTTTGAAGGCTTAATGGAGAAAAGGATATGGATTTTGGGACACAAGGACCCAAAATAGATTGGGAAGATGGAAGACATTTAGTTGGATGGATAGCAATTTTGGATGCCAATTCGGATTTTACTTTAGGAATCTGTGCTTACTGGAGCTTCTTCGGAATCCACATGCTTTTTGATTTTTCATTATTTTGTGGGTCCTTAGAATGCATTGATTGCATAAGAGATTTAGGAACCCATATGGATTTTGACTTTATTTTTTGCTCAATGGGCCTTTGCGGCCTTGTGGAATTTTCTTTTAGGATCACATTTTTCTTTTTTTTTACATGTCAATTAGGCTGGACATGTTGATCCTTGAGAGCATGTAGATTGCTTGACTTGTGGATTTTATGCTTGGCGTCCAAATTGCTTGGAAAGGGAATGGAATTCATGGATGGATAGAAATTGTATATATGGAGGCTTTTTGGATGGATGAAAGGTTCTCCAAGATGTGTGTCTTTGCTGACTTGTATTTGGAAAAGGGTAAATGGGTTATGAGCTATTGGAGGGAAGAATATATGGACCTAGGATGGATGGAAGGGTTGAAGGGGGAGGTATACGCCTAGATTTAGATTTGGAAGGGATACAAACGCCTTGAGATAGAGAATTTTTATTAAGACCATGGTCATGAAAATTTTGTTTGACATAGAAGGGTTGTAATATATCCTTGGCATGAAGGTTTAACCCTTTGACTTGATAATGCTTTCTTTGACCAGTAGGATACTTTCTACAAGACACGAGTCCATTATTATGAGGTGTGAATGATATGGAAGGACTTATAGGACCATGAGGTGGACTAGACTCAATAGAACCAGGGGAACCCATTTGAAGTGTAAGGGGTTCATGAAAAACTTGCATAGATGTGCTTGAATCACAAGGGGGAGCACAAGGAACAATAGGATCTTGTGATGGAGTATGAGCAGTGACAGGATCATCTGGTAGGATAGGATCTTGTGGGGGGTTTGAAGGGATGATGTGATCTTGAGGAGAACATGAAGGTGAAGGGACACCTTGATCTTGGCTTGGAAAGGGATCTTGGGAAGATATGGAAGGGAGATCATGATCTTGCTTGGGAAGTGGGAGGTCAATAGGACTTGGAAGGATATTTTGCTCTTGAGGTGGAAAAGGATCATTTTGGATAGGGGGGATAAGGATAGTGGGATCATCATGAGGCTCAAGGGAAATGGGGTCTTGGTCAACAATAGGATATAATTGTTCATTGAAGGGGTCTTGATCTTGATATGTTTTTAGGAATGTTTCTTCATTCTTTTTATCATCCTCTTGACATGGGATTTGACTTTGGACATGCAAGGGGGGTTCTTGAAAAGGGTCAACATTTTGATATGAGGAAGATGGAATTTGGATAGGAATCTCATGAATAGGCTTGATTGAAATGGGAGGACATGGTGGAATTGGTTCAAAGTAACTTGGGCTATTCATAGGACTAGCTTGGATTTCGTTCATGGATAGTCAGTGGAAGGTTGCATTGTTGGAAGAATCACTTGATGGGGAAGGAGGAAATTTCTCTTGGGAGGAATGTGGGGATGAAGGGGTGGAAGGAAACATGGATGTTTCTTGAAGGTTAATGTCTTGAGGGGAAATAGGTATGTCATCCATGTGATTGTTTTAGGGTGAGCCATTTCTAGACACAGGTAAATTATTTGTTTCATCCTCTTCATTTATAGGATCCATTTTTTGGCAAAAACCTTTCAAAGTTTTAGATTTGAACTTTCGCTGCTTGGTTGATCTTGTTTGTGATACCTCATCATTATTTACATGTTGGAAAGAATTTTTGGAATGAACATGTTCAACAAAAGGTTTCTTATTGATTATTCTTGGTTGATGTTCAAAAGATGTCACATTTGAATTTTTCTTTGTTTGATAAGACGTTGGTGGTGAATTGGAGGAAACAAAAGGTTCCTCAAGCAATGTTATTGTTTGTGATCTTGGCATTGATTGTCTTGTTTGTATGATTGGCACAAGAGGTTTTGAATTTGTTTGAAGATCACTTGGTTGCATTGGAATGAATATTGGTTCGTAATTTGGTGGTGGCCCTAGTTGAATTATGCCACACTCTAGTTGAAGGATTTTTTTGGGAATTTGGTTGAATGATTGATTTGAAATTTGAGTACACGGAGACTGATTGGAAACTTGATTTAATTGAGCATGATCTAGGACTTGGTTGAAAAATGTTGGCTCTTGCACATGATTGAATTGGGATTTTGTTAAATTTTTCATTTGCCTCATTGAGTTGTAAAATGAGTTTTGGTATATTTGATTTCTCAATGAGAGATTGTGTGTCAATTTTGCCAAAAGATTCACTTGGACATCCAAGGAGTTTGGCCATCTCCTTTCTACTCTTTATCATCTTTTCTACGCTCTCTTCCAAGCTCTTTTCTTTGTCTAATTTTGTTTGCAACTTTTGAATAATGTTTGCATGGACTTGATGCAATTGCTTGTTTGGTTGTATTGATGTCATTTGTCTTGGCTCAAAATCTTGTTGTTACAAAGCTATATCTTGTCTTTGATCATATTTGATTTTTAGGGATTTTTAAAATGAATTATACAATATTTGTATCATTTGGTTTTTAATTTAGTTTTGAAAATATGTAATTGTTTTCTTTTTGTTATGATATTAATTGTGCAGTAGTTTATGCATTTTAATTTTATTAATTGTGTAGTAGTTGTGGATAATTTGTAATTTGTCAAGTATTAATTATAGCAGCATCAATTAATTTTGTGATTATGAAATTTTTTTTTTAAACTAATAATTGTTTATCATTAATTGTATGGGTTAAAATCTTACAAACATGTAATTTTCTTTTTCTTTCCTTATTAATTGTTCACCTTAGTCATGATCGAGCTCTCCTTCTCACAAACAGATCACTATCTTTGTCCTTTTTTTCTTCTTACATGCAGTAATAAGTGTGCTGTAGTTATAATTGTTAATTTTACAAAAATGTAACAATTTTTTTAAAAATATTAATTGTGAAGACTAATCATGATTCATCTCTCCTTCCTTCAAACTAACTGTCATTTTCTTTTTTTCTTTAATTTTCTTTTTGTTAGGCTATTAATTTAATGTAACAATTATCTTTTTATTATTCCATTAATAATTCAAAAGTTTTTTTTGTTAGTCTAACAAAATAATTTTACAAATATGCTCATTATTCCTCTCCCTCTCACAAAGCACTCTCTTACTATTTGTATTCTTTCTTTTTCTCTGTGTTTTCACTAACTAGTTAATTACTTGGGCGTTATGGTGCCAGGAAAGGATATATTTGTGAGGGGGGCCTTTATTTCATCAAATTTACATGTACTAAATTTTTATTGGGTCTGATTGTTTTATTTTGAGGATGTATCATGGGTTTTTGGCTCATCTAGTTGTTGTCATCCCAACAAAGAGTAAATAAGAGTGTTGACAAAATGACATCCCGACACATCTCAAGTGGCTTAGATATTTTTTCTTATGTTTATAGACTCATACCTTAACCAACCACATTAAAAGGTATATCAACTTGGGGTATTATCATATTCCATATTGGATTTACTTTGTCTAGAGTTGATTATGAAAATAGGTGGGATATAGAAGACATTGATTATCCACATACACTTTGGACTAGACTTTAGGAGATGCATCTAGACCATCATCTCTCTCCATTCATGAAGGATCTTCCAAAAAAATATTTTATTCCCCTTACACATGGAGATTGTATACCCTTTGAGAATGATACTTTAGAGGAGCTTTAGTATATCACAGGTCTTGTATGTTTTGATAGATCAGATGCTTACATCTTCCAATTCATACTCTTCACATTGAGATCCAATCTCAACCTCCACCTACATCATCTATTTTTTCCTAATGACCTTGATATTATCACATGCATGACCTCCATTAATTCAATATAACAAGACATTTTTCTTCCAAACACGACTACCTAGGATTCATATGTTACAGACATATCATCCTTGTTTTTGGATTATAATATTGTAAAACTGGCATATTCTCTTGAGGATGTTCTCTATTTTTTATGATAGCCACATTAGTGTTGTCAACTAATTTCATGACCCATGGAGATTTTTCTACATTATTTCTCATAGATTCATGTATAGTGACCTTCTATATTAATTGGACATGTACCTAATTTATTTGTTGCACCATCATCCTTCATTGACAGAGAAAGATTTCACAATTTCTAGAAGTACACTCTATTTGTATTTGGATTTCTACTACTTCTAGATTATGGGAGTGAATTTTCATATCTCAAGTGGATCTGTTTCTTCCTAGGGGAAGAAATGTTGTTTGTAGGTGGTTGATCATAATCTATCTTTAGGCTTTCATAATTGCCATAGGAGCTACTTCTTCATTAGAGGGATTCCTACCCTCATTTTCCCTCTCTTATGTGGGAGATCTTCATTGTAATAATTAAAAAAAAAACAATCCCTATGGGATGACATTTAGTCCTCCTACTTTCTTCTTTCACAAATATAGTTATTTCATTTATTTTATTTTCTCTCTTTTTCGAGAGGAATTTTTTTCCCCACTATGTTTTTATCATTTTCTCTATTTCTTAGAGTTTCAATGGTTTGTACATGGGTACCTAATCAAACCTTGTACCTATCAGGTCTTTTTGTCAAGGCCATCCATTCATGCTTACACTCATGCATTCATCATCAACTCCATATCTTATCCCTTTGAGTTAATCTCAAGACAGAGTGTTGGAGTAATTAAAATAATATCTAATTAATTATAGAATTAGCTATGGGTTTTTATCAAAGGTTTCATCTTTATGCCTTTATAAGCATTAATTGTATTCCTTCTAATATCTCTCGGATTACATAACATCAATCATGGCTTTTTATCTTCAAATGTAGAGTTAGCTATCAACTGTTACAAGGTTCCCTTGGGATTGAGAAGAGAATGAAAGGTCATGATGAAGGTTGTTAGAATGAAAAGTGCTAGAAAGAAGTTAAAAAAAATAGTAAGTAGTTGAAACCATGACAAATGTAAGGGCAAGTATACATAGGACTCATTTATTCTTAGGAGTTGGTGGAGAGAATATGGCGACCATGAGGGATGTGAAGGAAAATTATTTTTGGGTGTCCTTTATTCTTGAAAGTTGGTGGAGAGAAGATAGTTACAGTTAGATAATATTGTTATTTAATTATTTTATCTTGGTGTGAGGTGGAAAATATTTGTAAATAATAATTAACTTTTTTAATTGTGTGAAATGGAAAAGGGTCTAGTTAAATTATAAGATTATATAATTAAATATGAGCCATAAGGTGACACTACTACATTTGGGGCCAAATTTCGACGGCAACTTCCGACGGATGATTTTTTTGTGTGAATTTGGGTTTTTTTTTGTAATAGTCCTCGATGGTCTCGGGATTCTAATGGGTTTTAAATAGACCATCAAAATTTTGATAGTTGCAGGCTATACATGAAAAAAAAAGTGAAACCAAATCATTTTGTTTTTTATTGCCGAAGAGAGAAAAAGTGCGGGACGAAGCGAAATTGAGGTCAAAGTTGAGCGCAAAGAAAGTGTAACTTGCTGCGATGTAATGTCATGTAGCTCTACTTTCTTTATCTTTGATATTTGATAAACATTGAAGGAGAAAAGTTCTATCTACATGTACAAGGTAATAATCTGTGCCCTTAGGGTAACTTATATTTTAGCAGTGAATGTTAACAATTGCAGTGATTATGATATGTCCATTTATTTTCACCTGATGTTCATTTCCTTCATTCATTTCATGTGTATAGTTATAAAACCATGCCCTCTAATCTGATCATGGCAGTGTTTCTTTTTCTTTCTCTTTGAAAGGAACCCTTGGTGCATTACTTTTAATCAATGCTCTTTGTATTTCATTCACTCACTATTGGAAAAGATATGTATAAAAGGTATACAAACTTGAGAGAACCGCTCAAAATATCTATAGCATTGTTATCATGGTCAACATCAATAATTTCCATTGTCAAGAATGATTGTTTCAACACCATCCATTGATATAGTTTTAATCATTTTTTATCAGTGTTTCTTCATTGATTTATTTATCTATGATAGTCAACAACTTGATACACATGAAATTATTGATTTTTAAATTTATGATTCGTATCACTTTCTTCTTGTTTTCTTTTAGACTCGTTGGGATATGCTTCTATATTTCATTTCCTTCTTACTGTATATCATAAATTGATCTTATTGAGGGTCACTTAATTTTTATTTCAATGTCTTTCACCATATTATATGATATTAATCTCAGAGTTTTGACTCTCTACCATGCTTAATCTCATGCAAATACCCACCCTCTACTTTTGTCCATAGTTGGGTCTCTGTCATTGCATTTCATTCACTATTCTTAGGCTTCTTCATAATGT
>MU227547.1:576489-587365 GCA_018584345.1 Thuja plicata
CTCATGTTATTCAAGGATTTCTACATGGTCACTTCATTGATGCATTGTTTCAATGTTTTTTGACCCCTGTGACTGATTCTTGTCTTTAGCTATGGTACATGACATTAGTCATTATAGCCTCTTCTTCTACCATATCTATTTTTCCATGGGACCCTATTGATTGGGATACTTCTATTAATTGACAGATCTAGATACCCTTTTGTATTTGAGCCATTAAATGTTGTTGCACATTGTCTTGTTTGCTACAAATATCTTCCTTTCAATATTCAACAAAGACTATTGTCCTGCTAACTACATAGAGTCTTTGTTTGTTTTCTGTGTGTGTAAGATTAACACCTTCATGAAATTGGGACTAATAACAACTCTATGGAAATAAAATATGATTTAATCTAAGAATTGAAGCTAAAAATATATATCATCTCATGGTTCTCTATCTAAGATTTGTTAAGAGAGCTCTCAGGCTTAATCTCTCTCAAGGACAATCCTAGAAGGAGAAATAAATGATAAACAATGCTCAAATCTAGCTTAAAAATGCTCAAAATGCTCCAAGATGTGTTAGAAAATAACAAATGCTCCCAAACATGATATACTAAATGCTATGCAAATACTGAAATATGATCAAAAGCTCTCAAATACTCTCCATATGTCTATAATAAGGATGCTTTTGGTCTTGAAATTCTTGGATTCCAAACACAAAGGAAATGGCTTGTATTTATAGCAATTTCCCAAGGGTAGGGGATAGAGTGAATTGATCATGATCAAACTTTGGTTAAGTCAAAAGCTTTGAGGTGTTCTCAAATAGAGGGAAAGTTGGTTAGTTGTCTCAAAGAAATTAGGAATTAAATAACTCAATCATTTAATTAATTTAGCCATGGAAGGGTGAATGGGTTGGATTTGATCTGTTTGATTTGAACTATACAATTAATTGATTAAAATCAATTGCATAATTTTGATTAATCCCTTTAGGATTTAATTTAATTATTTGATTTCATGATTATTTGATCTTTTAATTTGATTTGATTTTTTTCCATTTGATTTGATAAATGTCCATTTGATTTGATCCATTTGTTTTGCATTGAGATGAGATTTTAAGGCATTTGGCTGAGATTTATAGTTTTGAATGCTTGAGATACACCTGGTCAATTTTAAGTGTCTACAAATGACCCTCTTTGAATTGATGTGTGAAGCGCATTGATTCAAAGAAAGCTTGATGTCCTGATCGTTGATTTGATACTGATAATCTGATTGACTGATATGAAAACCTGATATGAAACCCTGATATGAAACCCTGATTTGAAACTTTGATTTAAAACTCTGATATGAAACCCTGATATGATGCTCTGATATGAAACTCTGATATGATGCTCTAATATGATGCTCTGATGAAACTCTGATATGATGCTCTGATATGAAACTCTGATATGATGCTCCACTGATAATGTTTGAAATTTCAATACCCTAGATTTGATACAAGATATGATAATGAATCCCCGTTGGATGATATGATGATGCCCCCTCAGAAATGAAATCATATTGATCTTAGATGTGAAAAATTTGATGAATACTGCTGATAGAATAGATCCAAGATGATTGCATTTTTGATAAACAATGATGCTGAAAGATGTCAGACAAATGCCCCAGTGTGCAGAATATGCAGATTTGGTTTGTGTGGGTCAAAAATCTCACAAAATAGGGTAAAATAGCTTAAATTGGGTGAAAAGCCCAAATTTACTATTCATTTTCACTTTTTACTATTGAGATTTTTCTCTGAGCCTTTGAAGATTGACACCGATGGTTGTCCCCATTCGAGAGCATAGGTTCGAGTGAGCACACCGATATCAGAGACCTCATGACTACGGGCCTCCGGTGAGTGGTTCAAACCTTCCTAGTACATTTATTGATCTTTAAATAGCATTTAATACATGATTTTAATGCTTTCTAGGTAAAATTTAGTGAAATGCCGCGTAGAATAGATAAAAAGCCACTTAGGGATTAGAAAAGACACCTCCGTGCATTAAAAATCCTCTTAGGAGCAATCCTTAGCCGTGTAAGAATTAGGGCAAAATTACAACCCAAATAATCAAAAAGCCGCCTAAAAAACCCTAGTTTTTAAAAGCTGCTTATGATATTTAAAAAGCCACGTAGGACTTTAAAAGGTCGCTTGATTAGCCAAGCACCGCCTCCGAGGATTAAAGTGTCACATTTAATGATTTAAACACCGCGGGGATTGAAAAGCCGTGTATACTAATTAAAGTGCCGCCTACCATGAAGTTTGAAATTTGAGATAGAAAACAGATGAAGTCTTTTCGATCGATCGTCCAGATAACTCAATTAGATTCCAAGCTAGAAAATGTACTTCTAGATTGTCACTTAGTGTTTAGGATATTAGAAAAGTCATAGTGATTTATGTTTGATAGGTCAATCAGATTTGATTAAAAATGATTACAAATTGTCCTTATGTCTCACGATATAGAGGTTAGGAGCAATAAGTTGATGTGCTCAAGTTAGAGCAAAGATAGATTTAATGTGTTTGATTGACGTAGAATGGTTCACCAATAGAAAGACTAATATGATGTACTTTATTTCAAAATGTAGGAACATTATCGCAAATTACAGGTACAGGGTGTAGCGTCTTGGATTTTCAATTGAGTTGATGAGCTTACAGCGCTTGAGAGGTAGACTATCGAGACATGTGGTCTTAGTTTCCTTCTAGATATTCCTCAGTTTCAGCTAAACCAAGGTCTTTTGACAGCTATGGCAGAGCGATGGTACTCTTACCATAATACATTTCATCTACCCCTTGGCGAGATGACTATCACGCCCGAGGATGTATACAGATTATTGAGGATCCTGACTCATGGAGAGTGGGTGTATTATGATTCAGTTTATGATAGCAGTGTATGCAGATGGGTGTTTGGAGACAACACCATTGATGGCGATTATATTACTTGGGCACAGTTTGCCTCTTTCCTACTTTGCCAGCATTGTTAGGAGCTGTGATTGGAGGATTACTTCTTTGAGATAGGAGCGGACGCGGCTTTGTGATCAGATGGGGTCAGATATTGGCTGATTTGATTGCACATCCTCGGAGATTTGATTGGGGCTCTTGTGTATTGGAACAGTTATATCATGATTTGCATGAGGTTGTATACCGATGCAGTACAACTCTTTCTGCAGGTGCAGTGTTATTACAGTTGTGGATTTGGGAGCATATCCCCATTATGAGACTAGTTTCAGCACGAGTACGGGACCGAGGGTATCTATATGCATTTTTGTATGATGGCATGGTTGTCCAGTATCGTCTGGGCAAGGTTGAATTTTGGAGATGCACTATAGATGACATAGATCAAGTCATATGGAGACCATATCTACAGTGTGATAGTTGGCAAGAGGATGATGATGAGCTACCATATATGTTTTCTCCTCGATGGATGATCAGCCGATCACCATTAGTCATTGAGAGATTTTGCTTTGGGCGAGTACTTAATTAGTTCGGTCGGGTTCAGGACATGCCTCAGGCTATGGCTCTTTATGCTAGGGTACAGGCTGAGAGATCAATGTGGGGGGCACAGGTGGACTATCAGTTGGCCTATTTATAGATTGATCAACTGGGTTATGCTATGTGGGATATGATGAAACATGTGGCAGATGCAAGCATGTTAGCTGAGCATCGAGAGTGGTTCTTGCGACATCACTTTGTCTAATTCATAGATCCAACAGAGCCCATTCCCAATGTAGATTAGCTTTCAGAGAATGATGGAGATGATGGTGATGATGGTGGGAGACCTCATAGACGTAGGGTTCAGAGGGCACCTAGGGCTCCTCATGTACAGATAGTTGCAGGACCTCGGATGAGAGGTGGACATGTTAGAGGCCGAGGTGGTGGATTAATGCAGCCTAGGCAGAGATTAGCACATGCACAGGTACCTCAGGGTCAGGCTCCTTTGATAGTTGGTGCAAATTGGGCCAGACATAGACACAAACATGTCAGGGTGGCTAGATAGGTTCCAGTGCATGGACAGATTCCACAGATTGATCCATATATTAGCACGGCACCGGTGATATCGTAGGTACCATTAGCACCACAGGCTCCTCCAGCATCATAGGCACCTCTAGTTCTGCCCGTTGTGGATGGTTTAGTGTAGGATGTTCAAGGTTTACAGGCAGGGATGACTACAGTGACTGCTCAATTAGATCAGGTTTCTACCATGCTGCAATAGTTTATGACTACTCTGGCTCAGTTACCTACCAGTGCGAGCACTAGTCAGGCACCTCCTAGTACACAAGATAGAGCAGGTGATAGGGAACCCGATGGTGCAGGGGGTTCAGGCACAGGTATAGGTTGAGATGGATCAGGTGCCCCTGCTGGGTCATGAGACAGATTCGGGATCCATGATATCTTGATATTACATTGATGATGTGTCATATGTATATTGTTTTGATCAGGACTTTGATGTATGGATCATTTTGTTGATGTACCTTTGATGTACTAATTTATGTTATAGACATTGATGATGGACATTTATCTATGATGATCTTTGATTCCTCCTTTGATGATGTTATGAGATTTCCTTTTATGCATATCTACATGTTTCTATGATGCATTTATTTCTATTATGAATTGGATATAATGTCTTAGAGTAGGACATAGATAAATGGATGCAAATGATGTTAATGCAACTTATTTCTATATGCTTTTCTGATTTAACCATGTATGGATTATGCAATGAAATGGATGCAATACTTAGTGCTATGATAAATGAATGCAACTATCTTTTTGATTTTTGGATGTATGCAATTTTAACTTATGATATGCAATTCTAAATGATTGGGATAAATGAATAATGATTAATGTTTCATTTCTTTGCTTTTCACTTGATAGGAATATGTAATGAATAATGATTAATGATTATGAATGCAAAGGGAAATCTCATATTTGATGACTTGAAACCAGTAATTTTGATGAAGTGTTGTCAACTTTTAATCCCCCCCCTTGAACTTGGAAAATTGCTAGAAAGGCAAACCATTTCAAAACTAACTTGAAGAAAGAAAATTAATCTAACATGAAGATGAAATTTAATCTAACATGAAGATGCAATGCAACTAATTGTCCTTGAGGTTTGCGAAAGAAATGCAAACATAGATATATTTTCGTCATTGAGCATTGTGGAACTAGGAGTCGATACAATCCTTACTGGTGCCACTGCGACCATAAGAATATGAATATGACTTTCTCTCATGTGGTAACCCTTTCTATGAAACCAAGTACAACCCTCACTAGTTGAATGACCAACAATGGGAGTATGAATACCGATTTAATTAGATTCAATGTTGCAAGTGGATGTTGGTATTAAGATATGGAAAATCTAAATAGCCAAGGTATCCTTTTGTGTAAACAAGCAAAGGTTAACCCTCCATCCCATATGAATGTCCTCTATGGTTCTTTAATGACCATGTATTGAGACTAATTCACATAAGTTAAAGGATCTTCCTCAAAACAGTCACTTAGAAGCTTTAAGAAAACATCATGTCTCTATCATTGCCAATCTAGTCGAAACATCATCGATTAGCTTAAAACAACATGACTCAAAAAAGGTTAATGAAAAACTCATCAAAAATTTCCAAGTGTTTGTGAAATGTATCAAGATTTTCAAATAAGAATTCCAGACAGTCTGATCATTTAGGGTGTGTCAATTTTTAATCCTGATAAAATAAGTCAATGAAGGTCAAGGATCATGTTATGCGATCGAACTATTTAGGGTTGAACTATGATATCTATCAAAGGTTCCAAAAATCTCTCTTCTGAATCTGAAAATCTGCTTCTGATCTGTGACCAAGATGTTGCACTATTGAATCCGTTTGGTACCAAAAAATCTATGATGCGTGCTCCCAAGTGATAAATGTGATCAATGTGAAACTTAGGGCAACTGAACCTAGAATGCGACAAAAATGCAGCTCTGAGATTTTATTAGGATGATGCACAAATGATAGATGCAATGAGGATATGGACAAATGAGATGATGAAACACAATATGTACAAATGTAACTAGGAAAGACCTAAGGGACAAAAGGTACCTGTTTTCAGGTTTTCACCTCTTGGGATTATTGCTCTTTTTCTCTTTTTTTGCTACCAATGGTACCTATTGCTAGGTTTTCACCAAGGAACTTTTTTCTCTTTTTCAAATATTTTTGGCTTTTTGAACTTTCTAATTTTTTTGTATTTTGATCTTTTCTCATTTTTTTGATATTTTTGACATTTTCCATGTACAAAGGTGATGCTGACTCATCTGATACTTTCAACTTATACTCTTTCCGCTGATACTCTTTCCTCTGAATCAGGTGTGGAATCTCTTAAGATGAATGCTATTGATAGGTTCTTGCAATTCATCACCTTCACAACCAGCCAATTTGTAGGTCCCCGTTCCAAATGAAGAAACAATGATGAAAGGACCAAGCCAATTTGCTTCCCACTTTCTTTTCTTTTCTCTATCAGCCTTATTTTTTGGATTTTCTCTCAATACTAGATCTCCTACTTGAAAGGTTCTTGGTTTGATATGCTTGTTATAGTTCCTTGAAGTTCGATTATGATACACTTTCAAATGGTCATAGGCTTGAGTTTGATGTTCCTCCAACAATTCCAATTGTTGAAGGCGGGCAACTCTATAATCTTCATCCATGATTAGTCCATGCAATGAGACTCTTAGGGATGGTATTTCCACTTCCAAAGGTAGAACAGTTTCGGCCCCATAAACCAATGAAAAAGGTGTAGCTCCTTTCAGGGTGTGAGTACTAGTCCTATAGGCCCATAATGCTAGATTGATTTGAAGATGCCAATCCTTTCCTTACTTGCCAATGGATTGCTTAAGGATTTTAAGGATATTCTTGTTGGTAGCTTCTGCTTGTCCATTACCTTGGGGATAGTAAATGGATGAAGAGTGATGTGTAATATGGAATGTGTCACAAAGTTCATCAACATCTTTGTTCTTAAACATTTTCCATTATTCGTGATGATGGCGTGAGGAATGCCATATCTGCAAATGATATGATTTAGGATAAACATGGAAATTTGCTTCCCTGTTGCATTTGATAAAGGGACCTCAACCCATTTAGTGAAGTACTCTGTTGCCATGATTATATACTTGTGTCAATTTGAAGAAGGTGGATAAATCATTCCAATTAAATCAAAGCCCCGTTGATAGAATGGCCATGGTGTGACAAAAGGGTGTAATTATTGTGCTGGTACATGGATCGAGTCTCCATGGTATTGACATTTTGCACAAACTTTGACATATTGACAAGCATCTCTTTCTAAGGTTTTCCAAAAATACCCCATACGTAGGATTTTCTTGGCTAGGTTTAAACCACTTGAATGTGACCCACAAATCCCCTCGTGGATGTCTTTTAAAGCTAATGTGGATTCATCTTCCTCTATACATCTAAGGAGCGTTCAGTCAAGACCTTTATGATACAATGTGTCAGAAAGGATGGTATAATGAACCACCTGTCTTATAAAATTTTGCTTTTGAGCACGGGTTTGGTTTATAGGTAGGGTTTGATCTTTTAGGTAGGCATAGATGGGTCCATACCATGGTGATTCATGTCCATTTAAAAGGGCAACAATTTGGGTATCAAGTAGGTCAAATGTTGGTTTAACCAATTCTTCCACCAAGAACTCATACTTTTCATTTTGATCGGGCATTTGAAGTAAAGATGCCAAAGTAGCCATTGCATCTGCTGCTCTATTCATGTCTCTTGGAATTTGTTCAAAAGTAATCAAAGCAAAGTACTTTTTCCAATCATCCACCAATTTCTTGTAAGGCATTAGTTTTTCATCCTTAGTATTATATTCATCATTAACTTGATTAATGACTAATTGAGAATCCCCATATACTTGTAATTCTGTGACATTCCATTCTAAGGCCATCTTGATTCCTATGACCAAAGCTTCATACTCTGCTATGTTATTGGTGCAAGGGAACAATAACTTGTAAGATTTTTGGATTGTGTAAGCTTGTGGTGTAATCAAAAGAATGCCTTCTCCACTACCATTTTGGGTATAAGATCCATCAAAGTATAAAGTCCATGTCTTAGCTTCTACATTCACAATTTCAGAATCTGAGAATTCCACTTGCATAGGATGTGTAGATTCTTGAGGATATTCAGCTAATTGATCAGCAATAACTTGATGTTTGATTGCTTTCCTATCAACATATTCAATGTCGAATTCACTAAGTACCATGACCCACTTTGCATTCCTTCCAGTTAAAGCTATTTTGCTAAGTAAGTATTTTAAGGGATCAATCTTGGCTATGAGCTTCACCTTATGCAACAACATATAATGTCTTAACTTTTGAGAGGAAAATACCACTTCTAGGCAAGCCCTTTCCATGAAGCTATAGTTTAACTCATACTTGATCAATGTTCTACTCAGGTAGTAGATATATCTTTCTTTTCCTTCATCATTCTCCTATGCCAATAAGATTCCTAAAGATCTTTCCGTTGCTGAAATATAGAGTAACAAAGGTTTTCCTTGAATAGGTGACATCAAGATAGGTGAATTCATTAAGTATGTTTTCAACAATGTAAAGGCTTTATCACACTCCTCATCCCACATGAAGATGGTGTATTTATGTAATAATCTGGTGAAAGAATGGCATTTTTCCGCCAAGTGAGAAATGAACCTTCTTATAGATTGAAGCCTTCCTTTAAGTGACCTCATTAGAATAATATTCTTTGGAATGTCCATGTCCATTATTGCTTGTACCTTTTCAGGATCTACTTCAATGCCTTTTGTTGAAACAATGTACCCTAGAATTTTTCCAAATTGTACACTCCAAAAGCACATTTCTTTGGGTTAAGTATCACCTTGAATTGTTCTAGCCTTGTAAAAATCTTTTCAAGTATGGATAAATGATCTTTTATTTTATGTGACTTAGCTAGAATGTCATCCACATAATCTTCCATAAAGGTGTGCATCATGTCATGGAAAATGGTTGTCATTGCTCTTTGATAAGTGGCTCCGGCATTTTTGAGACCGAAGGGCATTACATCCCAACAAAAAGTACCCCATGGGCATGTAAAGGCTATTTTCTCTTGATCCTTAGGTGCAATGAGAATTTGATTATACCCACTAAATCCATCCATAAGTGAAAACATAGAATGACCCGCAGTGAGATCCACAATAACATCAATGCTAGGTAATGGAAAGTCATCTTTTGGAAAAGCAAGGTTTAAATCTTTGAAATATGTGCAAAATCTTATGGTTTTATCATGTTTGGTAACTAGTACAATGTTGGAGATCCATTCGGCATATGCTATTACTCTTATGAATCCTACTTTGAGCAATTTCTCCAATTCTGCTTTGACTAAAAGGGCTACATGAGGATGTATTTTTCTAAACTTCTGCTTGATGGGTTTAACCCTTGGTTTCACATTTAAGTGATGCATTATGAAACTTGGATCTAATCCTGGCACATCAGCATATGACCATGCAAAGTTGACATGGTTTTCTCAAAAGAATTCAATGAATTCTTTTCTCTCCAAAGGACTCAAAGATGCTGCTAAGTGAATGAATTTAGGATCCTCTTCTGTTCCAATGTTAACCTTTTCTGTGGGTTCAATAAGTATAGGATATATTTCATCTTCATGAGCTGGTAAGGTGTCCAACCTCTCTCCCTTAGGTGCCACAGTTGGGTTTTCACCTTCGGAGACATCCTTTATTTTTACTTTTTTTGGGTCTAGCACTGCCACATAGTGGTTTTCACCACTGGACCTTCTCATTTTTTTGTATATTTTCTCTTCATTTTTTGGATTAAGAGGTTGAACACCTGCCCCTATCATCATGTCCAGAGTAAATTCATTGGTGGAAGAATTGGGTTCAACCGCATTGAGGTATAAGGCCATTGCATTGCCATTTGGAAAGTAGAGTAATTCATTTGGCTCGGAAAGATCCCAATCAATAAGTTTGGGGTACATTAAGGACAAGGATTCATTGGATGTGTTTTCATTTGAAGGAGTTAAGGACATGACTTTGTTTGATGGTTCATACATTGTATCATCATGGTCTATGACATGTGCTTCTTAAGATGGTCCATGGAAGAAGGATCAAAATCCTCTCCATCAGAGTCCTCTAAGATTTCAATGGGAAAGAAAGCATGTGGATTAAACACTACGTTAGAATCTCCCACCCACAAAGGTATCCAAGGTTCACCTACCCATTGAGTGAAAAGAGGTGCTTGTTCTATATTGACTTGTTGAGGTTCACTTGATGTTTGAGTTGAACTCAAACTTTGAGGTACATGTTCTTGATTCTCGACTTTAGGAGGAATTGAAAAAGTGTGAATGGTGTCAACCTCTATGTCATGAAAAGATTCTTTGGAAAAGGAATCCCAGTCATAATCCCTAGAATCATCTTCACTTTCAGAACCTACCATATGGATATGTGCACGAAAATCATGTATGGGACTTGAACTTTCTCCTTTATGCTGAAAACCTATGCCGACTTTCTCTTCTTTAGCTCTCCAAACTGGTTCAATAGGTTCTAACAACCCTCTATGTCAAACTCCTAAGGGTCCTCTTCCCTTATACCCCATTTTTTTCATGATATCAAATCCTTTTCCATATTGATCAGTTTGGATATTGATATGTTGCACCCTTTCATTGGAATTAGCTGAATTATCATCCTCTTTATAAAGCCACTGTAATACCTCGTTATCTTCTTTGTCCATTTCTTGTTTGTCACATTGCCTTACAAAATGGGAATTGTATTTATGAGGTTGATGATCTTTGGATGGCTTCCCATGTGTCCTTGGAGATGTAGGTAAATCAAATAGGGAAACTGAATATTCCCCTACCCCTTTTGAGTTAATTTTGCATT
>MU227547.1:601966-619885 GCA_018584345.1 Thuja plicata
TTTATGTGTTTACTTTGTTTATCTCTGCAATTTCAATTATATTATAAGGTTAATTCCAAAACCAGGGTTTGACCAAGGCAAACCCCTTTCCCCCAAAAAACAAACATTTTTCTTGTAGGTACAGGTTCGGGACTGTAAATCTGAGGCCAGATCTGGATACCCTTTTCAGATTTCTTTCGAACTGTGCGAATAGGGTCACTTTCAGAGTTGAGCAGATCGAGTTGGCAAAAGTGGTACAGGGTCGACCTTTTTCATAAGACGACATCGGAATGGAAAAAGATTTTTGGGTTTTGTCCGTCTCTCTGTTCAGGTTCGGTATCAACTGTCAGCATCTCCAGAAACAGTCTACAGATCTAAGAAAACAACAATCTTTGATCTGCCACTTTGTAAGGTTGGTACTTTCTCCTATTCTTTTCAATTACTGTCATTAATCATATTAATCAATCAATTTACAAAATTTAAGATCCCCTTTCTTGGTCTTTGTCCAAATATTGGATTCATTTGTGTATTAACCCTTTGGGGTTGATCAAAGTTGGATCTCCTATTTGTGTATTTGAGGGTGAAAGAAAGGAGCATCTTATCTTCCCTTAGTCACAATCACAATTAACTATTCAAACCCTCTCCTTAAACCACAATTTTCCTCCTTTACATTTTAGTAACATTCACACTACACCAACATCTATCTATTATAATTTTTCTTATGTTACAGTGCTATACGCTCGACGGGTTGTCCTGTTGGAGGGTCAGTTGATTTCCATCGGCATTCCAATAGGCATAACGACAAATAAGCCAGAATTTACGACATAAAGTTATGACGGTTGTGGAATATATTCGACGGGGTTTCATGTCGTGCAATCATTGCACATCCGATGGTAATCCGACAAGCTGTCTATCGGATAGGCTACATGTTCCGTCAGCGTTCCGACAGATGTACAGTATGAAATGCTATTATAAACTGGATATTAATGTAGTAAGATCCGACGAATATGATGTCAAAATACCGACAATTACCTCTTCTGTAGCAGTTTCCAATGAAATAACCACGACGGTTACATCTGTCGAAGTACCGACAGATAGGTGTTGAAAATCTGACAAATAGCTATCAAAATTTGGCCTCAAATGTACTAGTGTGAAGCCTGAGATTTGACTTGGTGATGTGATTGGTCAATTAGGATAAGGGTAAACAGGCAAAATATTTAGGTGTCTACAAGTGCATTAAATGTTAACATGAGATGGTATTATAGCAATTAGTGTCTATAAGTTCACTAAGGGATTTCACCCAAGAGAAATTATTCAATTATTGAATGTGTAAGTTTCACAACATTGTCTTTGGATGTCAATTTTTTATATTCAAATATTTTTAAGTTCATTAAGGAGTTTCACCTAAGATAATCCATTCAATTATTGAATGAGTAAGTTTGTCAACATTTTCTTTAGATGTTACTTTGGCATATTCAAATATTTTGGAGGTAAAAGCGAGTTAAATCAATTTCACAATTTATATCAATTATATGCATCATGAAATTCATAACAGTTGATATTAAACCCATAGAGCTCAAGATTATATCTACATCTTTCTATATAATAGATATGAGTGTAAGAAATTCGTCACACTAAGATAGATATCTCAAATAACTCCAAGAGAAAATTAACATCAACATCATTTATCTCTCATCAATCTTAAAACTAGGTCCATCTATTGTCGTAGTTAATCATTACGTTTAATTGTCCCTCTATCCTCCTATTTAATTATTACATTTAATTGGCCTTGTGTCATCCTATTTAATCATTACTTTTATTTCAATTAACTAATTGAATCTCAACTTTTTTTAATCTTAATTAATTGAAAAAATTATTATCCATACAAATATTAAACTTCAGAATTTGATGAAAACAAATATAGAAATTGACTCGACTTGTAATATTAAATAATCTAACTTTTAGATAAGTCAGCACCGTCCAATACTATAAAATAAAGTATTGTATTTAATGATCAGCATTGTGTCATGGTGAGGGGCCTTTTAGTCACGCCAAAGCATCAAAGTTGTAGCTTTCCAATTAAATCTGTATGTCATAATCATTTGGGTTTTAAGCAATAATATATGAAGGTTTCACCTCTTACAACTCAAATACACGCATGTTTTCACACAGAAGTTTGGCCTGCATTACTGTAACACCATGTGAACCTCCAATTGGAATATATGGATTTTAATACATACGAAACGACCAAGTCAAACTCTTCCTGTGCGTCGGTCATGGTCTTCCACGATACCCACTACTCATAATGCTGGGTATTTTAATACAATTATCACCTTCACCTAATCCCCTTCTTCCTCTGTAAATTTGTTAGCACTCATTTGAATCATTTGTTTCCATCAAGACTTTTCAATGTCCAGCAAAAAATTCAATAGTTGTTCATTCAATTCAGCGGGTTTCTCAATTGAAGGAACATGCCCACAATCTTCTATCACCACAAGCTTCGCTTTTTCTCCGATATGCCTGCAAATTCATCATTGTTTAATTGTATGCAAAGTGCTTGAAATGGGACTTACTTATATGATTGAGTGTAAGAGGAAGATGATTTTGTACTGAGCTCAGTTTCTGGTTGGACTGGTCGAATGCCTATTTAGGAAATAAACGAAAGATGGAAGAAAACATACTCTAGAGGATCTGGTTGACCAATGGATGTAGCAATTTGGGGTTGGGGATGGAGGGGTTTAAGAAAACAAAATGGTGTGGATCGAGAATAGAATGTTACCTTTGGAGAGCATGTGCCTCTTGGAGCTTGAAGATTTTGTCATTTTTCCCCCAGATAATCAGAACTCCCTGCAAGAACCACATGTTAAAAGATTTTTATAAATTGATGAAAAAATAATGAAATTTATAGTTTTATAAAACTATAGCAATTTGTAGTCGATGTGAGTTTTCTATAGTTATAGTTGTTGTTGATTTTAATTGTTTGTTTTGCAATATGCGTTCAATGATCTATCATTGAAAAAAAAAATTCAGTGATTTATTAGCGGGGACAAAAAGTCTGTGATTCATCATCTGAAAAAAAAAAGTATTAGTGGTTCATTATCAGAAAGAAAAAGTGTCCAATGATCCATCATCAAAAAGAAAAAAGTGTCAAGTGATCTATCATGGGAAAAGAAAGAAGGTTCAGTCATCCATCATCGGAAATGTCAGTGATCCATCACAAAAAAGAAGTGTTAATGATGCATTGGGGGCTTAGAGAGAGAGTCATTGATCCAACAAGGGGGAGAGAGGCAATGATCCATTATCATCCTAAAGATGGGGGAGATCCATCAGAGAGAGGGGAGAGAGATCTATCATGGGCAAGAGAGAGAGAGAGATAGAGATACCCTGAAAGAGAGATAGAAAAGTTGACTTGAAAACATATACAATAAAACTAAAAAATTAAACATCAAGAAATTTAATGAATAAATGATCAATAGAATGTTGATAGAAAAATATACACAATCAAAACCAAAACCACTTTACATAACAACAATCTGATTTGACTCTTACTTGATATAACACCAAATAAGTACAAGCTCTTTTGCTCAAGCATCTTTCCCAATAGAATGTAATTGAAGAAGAATGATTCAAATTCATGAACGCCTGATTTTTGTAGACTGGTTTAATCAACGAAAAAACATACATTGAAAGTTTGATTTGGCTTTACTATAACAAATGGGTAAATTTTTACTCTGTCGCACTTCCTGATAATAGATGAAGGAAATGTATAATTCTGTTTTCGAAGCTTACGACGGAAACACCTAAAATAATCTGTGACGGATAAAGATTGCTATAGACTCTTATTTTTCCTTAAAAATCTTGATATGAAAGCAAGCTAACCTATACTATAAAGGAATGAATTGAGTAGGTACCTGGACCAATGTTGGGAGTGGGTGCGCATTTTTGGAGCCAATGACAACGGCATCTAACAGCTCTATTCTCTCGCTTCTCCTTCCCCCCTTACTCTTCATTACATTCAAACCCATCAAACCCTTGTGTCAGCGGAAGCATTAAATATTCTCTACAATTTGTACTCAGAATTACAATTATTCAAGATTATAACCATCACCAAACATAAAAAACACATAAAAAAACAAAAAAATTCTGTATCTCTCAGAGAAAAATCTTCTTTTATTGTTGTCATAATCGAACAGGAACGAAAAAACTGTATAAGAGCAATAATAATAAAGAAAGAGTACCTCCATGAAGTCCTTGTATATGAAAGTAGGAAGCCATGGCATCTTATAAATGGTGTGATTTATGCTCTTCTTAAAATCCTTCACATTTAGTGGAAGAAGAACATCCCTGATATCCGAAGCACCCATCTCCTTCAGCAAATCATCGTTGCTCGACGGCGTCATGCACACACCGGAGCTCACTATTACCAGGCAACGCACCATCTCCGGAAATCGGTGCGCCATCCAAAACCCCACAAACCCGCCATAACTATGCCCAACTACCATTACGCTCTTCACTTTCAGGCAATCCAGCATTCCTTTCACGCACTCCGCCTGAAATATCTCCGACCGCTCGGAGCTCCGGGTGCTGGACTCGCCGAAGAACAAAAGGTCGGGAATGTAGAGGTCAAAGTGCTTTGACAGAGCCCCGATTTGCTTCTCCCAACCGCTCAATCCATCTGCTCCGAAGCCGTGAATGAGCACCACAGCCGGCTTGGTCGCCGGAAAACCGCCTGATTTAATGAGGCAGTGCATTGTGGTTCCATTGCTCAGCTCAATCCGCCTTGATTTCAGGCCCTGCGAAGCCCAATAGGCCCTCTTCACGCTGTCCACCAGCTCTACCACACTGAATCTCATTGTTTTTCAGTCTCACAAACTTCTCTCACATTAGGTAGGCCTGTAATTCACCCCATATGACTATAAATAATGATTTAGAAGAGACGAGAATCGATGTGACGTGACGCGACCCCTTTGCTAATCGTGCGGTAAAGGCTAGTTGCTGTCAAGAGAAGTTTTGGTGTTAAAAAGGTGTTTTTGAAGGCATCGCTGCTTCATGGTTTGGGCATGGACCCCATTAATGGTGGGAGAGCATTCATTTGGAAGACGTTTCGTTGCGGGTGTCAAATTTGGAGAAGAGACTACTCTAGCCGTGAAAGTGTGGGACCCACCGCAACCGCCTTATTCCGGCATCGCCGAAACAAACAAAGAGAGAGTTTGATGCGAGAGGCAAAAGACTTTAGGTAGCGGTAGTAATATTCATGACATAGATCGACCTTTTCTACATGGGCTGCTTTGTTATGGACCGACAAATTCTACTTGAATTGACTATTTAATTTCATTTATTAATTAAATTTAAATTCATTTAGCAGTTGTTTCTCGTTTTCATGGCCTATAGTCGTTGCTCTTGTTACGAAGTTAATTATAGGTAGTTTTATGCATTTATTGGAAAGTAGTTATTGGACCCCTTAGCTACTTGTATTAATTATCAAGCTCTATAAATTAATTTTGCTACTTGCATAGTAATTATATAGGTTAATTTTTCATGAGATAGATCTATCTTTTTTCTAGAGAAGCCACTTTCTTAGAGAATTAATTATAGGTAGTTTTATTTTAAGACTATGTAACTATTTTTTTTTCTTAGAGTATTAATTATCATGTTTATAAATTAAATTTTTTTTTTTTTTTTTTGAGAATAGTTCATTTTCTTTGGTTGAGAGCCAACCACTGAGGGGTATCCATTCCGCCAAATTCGCCTGGGGCACGATCCCTTATCAAATGTCTTTACGAGATTTGAACCCTGGTGGGCTTAATGAGAATCATTGAACTTCACCATAGTAATTATATGGGTTAATTTTTCAAAATTTTCTTTTTGTTATAGCATTAATTTTGCACTATTGTTTTCTTTCTTTGTGTTTTTCTCCCTTTTTTATAAGGGTTGTAAAGGTTCTTTTTATTCAACTTTAGAGTATTGTAGTAGTTGTGCCAATTAATTTTACAAATATGTAATAGTTTTCTCTTTATTATAATATATTTGTATGTAATAATTTTCTCTTTATTCTAATACTAATTAAAAATAATTAATTAACTATACAAATATAAAACAACTTTATTTTTCTTACCACATTAATTGTACAATAATTAAATAATTATACAAACATATAAAAAAATTTCTTTTATTACAAATTAATCATGATCCCTCACACCCTCTCACAAACCAACCACTATCTTTGTATTAATCACTTTTTGTGGGGTTGATTTGTTTGTTGGTGATTGTTTTGACTTAGAGTCCATTTCTCCATGGATTTAAAAAGCACTTTTGATCCTATGGAGTCTTCGTGTACTTCTTAGCAATTGTCTTTGTTCAATTATTGTGTTCTGTCGTGATTCCAACGTTTTGGCCTTGTCAAATGAATTCAAATAGAGCAATTTATTTGGTCGACTCTACCTACTTTTGCAATATGCATGAAAATTGCATAACTATAACTTCTACTTTAAGATGTGGCAATGAATGCCAACTTATATTTATAGGTTGTATGATTATGTAGGGCGAAGAATACGTAACATGATTTTCAAATTAATAAATTTAGATTAAATAGTTGACATTAATTTTTTTCTCATAATGAATTTTGTATGTTCCGAATGATCTCAACAATTCCTCTATTCATATTAACTATCTTTTCATCTATAATAATTGATTTTTATATTAATTAACATTTTTAATTATTTAAATAATTTATCATTTTCCTCACCATTAATTAAATAACTGTACCATTTAGTTAATTCATATTTTTTCATGAATAGTGTAGGTGTTTCTATTAATATAAATAAAATACACTATTCATAAAAAAATAAAGGGTAGGAGATCACCCCTTCTCAAACGGTCAGAGCTTGGAGAACAAAAGATACACATGTAGAGGGACTGGAAAATATAGACAGATCCTAAAGAGCAAAGTACATAAATAAAAGCTACCCAAGTGATGAGAACAACACCAAAGAGAAACGGCGAACAATCTTTGTCATCCTTTTTACCCCATACATCATTGTGGTCTAGGGTCATGTCTAGGAGGAACCCACCTTCTTCTGCAATAGTAGCCTTCTCTTTGCTTTTTTCCTCACACATGGGAGAGATTGTAAACACATATCTGGAGAATCATTTTGATGAGTTTGGCCACCCATTGCTAGAATCCAACTAGCCAACCACTACCACCACTAGTAAGCGGACAAACACCCCCTGTATCCCACCCTGGGGGAAACCCTCTACAAAATAGAGAGGTGGAGCACCACCTATCAAAACCACTCCCACCACTACACTAGTGGCTGGGAGCTTGGGACCATGATGTCTGAGAGTGATGTGAAGAGGAGCTTCAATCATGCCACCAACTACGAGGTGGAGAACAGCCATGTGAGGTGAAGCTATCTAGAGGAACTCTAGCAATCAGACAAGGGGAATTTCCCCAATACTCGAGAATCTCCTAAACATGGGCCACCTCTAGAGCCACTTTATCTGCCTAGAATTGAATATGAAGCATCACATTATTGCATATACAAGCTGTAGTGGAAAGAGAAACATCTACTTAAATAGAGATGTGAGAAAATAAGATACCATTCCTATATTTCCACATGGAAAAATGGATCTTCACCCTAAAAGCATGTTAGATCTAGGTAAACTTGAAGGGAATGTGAAGCCAAATCCCCAAAAGAGCCATATGCTAGGAAAAATTAGGTTCTGGCTAGAAGGGGCAAACAAAATTATGAATCCAAATCTACAAATATTGAGGATGACGGCAAAACCAAAAGATGTGTTTGAAAGACTTTGGTTGCCAATATCAAATTTGTTTAATGTATTTTGTTTCTCTTGTGACCAAGCAGGAATGTTGGTTCGTAGAAAGATAAGGAGGTTTTTGAGGTAGTAAACAAAACATACACTATAGTTTTGGAGATAAAAAGAGGGGTTGCAAGTGAGGGGAGAGAAATAATCTAGTTTTCATCACTGAGTGAAGTTTGTGAGGGAATGGAGAGACAAATTTCACCTTCAAGTGCTGAGATTGCATTGAGATGTGTTTTGGTGCTATTTAAGCAGAGGATGGCGCCCTTTTCTGTTTCTTTTTTTGTTCTGGATTGGTAGTGGCTTTGTTGTGTTTCTCTTCCATTTTAGGGATTTTGGCACAATGTAGAGGGAAGACATAGATGTTTTTCTTCATGAGAACCTTTGAATGTGGAATGATGATAACTGTTTGGGTGCCCAAATTAGTGCTCTTGAGTGCTTCTTTTCTAATGTTTGTATTTAAAGATTACTTAGTGTTGGCTACATAAAATATGCACAAATGTAAAGATAACTCTGCTCTTATTACAACTAGAAATGTGAAAAAGAACTGTCACTCTAAAAGGACATGCGGTTTGGTATATGTTAGGTTGTGAATTGTGTGGAGAAATTTTCTATTATTCGTGTATGCTTATGTTCAAGTGGCCCCTAATGAAAATCTTTTAATATCGATCTATCACAAAATCTTTAGTATCGGTTGGATAAGAACATTGCGGGTTATGAAGTTAAATTGTTTCCAATGTTGTTTGGTCTATGTTCTTGATTGCCTAAAAAGAGCATATAAGTAAAGTTAAAGCCTTTTTCTGGTGATGTAAATGAGAAGTGGCAAATGCAATGGTTTTAGAGGAGAGGTTACTAATGAACTATAACTGATTGAATGTTTAAAGATGATATGTTGATGATCACCGAGCTGCAGAAAGTAAATGCAAGATATTAAATAAGTTAATGTATTGCATTGTCATTGATGTCTACTTGATATAATTTGATTGGTCATATACATATTGTCATAGACTTCAAGAAACCAAAGAGATAAAGTTTCTGTTATCAGTAAATATATAAAGCCAGTGTACACTGAGTGACAGTAAACACCGACGGACAGTGCACACTGATGGACAGAGAACCCCGAGCAGTTCACAGTGTATACCGAGCACCGCAACACTGAGCATAACTAAAGTGGTCACTGAGCATAACTGAAGTTGATTCCCGAGGACAACTGGAGTCAATGACCGAGCAAACTAAGAGTTGATCACCGATCATAACTGGAGTTAGGAAATGACAAAACACTTAGCTTTCAGGAGCTATATTTAGAGTTAACATATTGATTGTTTTATTCTCATCGACCAGTTGAACTAAAGATTTAAAGTTAGTTTTATTCACAGTTGTCAAGGAGAAATATACAGAATAAAACTAAAGCAAATCTTTAAAGATTAAAGAAATGCATGGAAAGATTTGCAGATCAAGAAGCAATCTACGTCAAGAACAAGAAAGATAAGGACAATAAATGGTGAAATCATGTATATATAAAGAGACAAGTAATTCATTATGAAAGAGATGAATGCTAAATATAATTATGGTGAAGATAGAAGTCTTCATGCATATCTGATCATACAGGCTTAAGAACAAAGCCAAGAATTCTGCAGACACTATGTTGAAGTTGATGAAAAACTATCAACCCTACAGCTCCCAAGAATCACTTGCAAGTAAACACCTATCACAGAAAGAGAGAAGCAAAAGCTATGGAGGCCAAAAACAACAGATCTGTGAAAGAGGAAACATCCTCAATTGATTCAATAAAAATGGACTGGAATTACACAAAGGATTGAATAATTACAAAGTGATCAATCCTTATAAAGGAGATCAAAACCCTGAGATGGGTGAAGAAACCAAGGTTCGATGAATAAACCAAGGTTGGGTGAAGAAACCAAGGTTGCATGAATAATTAATAAAAGAATCAATTATTACATGCCTAAAGTTTACCTTAAGTGAAATAGAGATAAAAGGGACTTAATAATTAAATCAAATGATGATTTAATTAATAAGTGAAAGGTGACTTAATAATTAAATCAATAATGATTTAATTAATAAGTGAAAATACCCTTTTAACTCTAACACCCCCCCTTAAGATAAACTTAGGGAGAAGCTAAAAAACCTAGAAACACCTGCAGAAAGTAGGAAAGATGGGTCCTGGAAACATGGTCTGATGAGGTACCCAAGTACAAAAAATCTCTGTAAAGAGGAGAAAAAGGAGAAAACCTAGTGGGAAAAACCCCTCTCCGAAAAGAGATGAAGCCTAGTGAAGGACTGGAGAAGCCTCCAAACTAGAGAATGTCCCAGAAAATAGTAACAAAGAAAGAATATGTAGAACACCTCTGAAGCATGAAGCTGCAAAACACTGTCAAATAACTGCTCTATATGAGTGCCCTCAAATGACACTACTCGAATCTGGATGGAAAACAAGGCAAACATCGAAACTCGAAGATACAG
The DNA here is from genome assembly GCA_018584345.1 of Thuja plicata. Classification (NCBI taxonomy): domain Eukaryota; kingdom Viridiplantae; phylum Streptophyta; class Pinopsida; order Cupressales; family Cupressaceae; genus Thuja; species Thuja plicata. Next base: position 612,248 of record MU227547.1, read on the forward strand.
ATGGAAAAAATGCCAAGTCTGAAACCTCCAAAATAGGAACGAAAGAAGAGTGTCCATATGGTAAATGATCCATCTCACCGAAATGCATAGGTATCATCCACTGCATCCGCCTAGTACATAGGAACAAATACTAAATACATAGCTCACTCCATCGAACCAAGGAAACATAAGAACCAACAGTAATACCCCCCATAATGCTGATAGGGAGAGGTATAACAGATACATTAAGAGACTACCAAGAAAAATTGCATGATGAAGAACGTACAAGCAGAAATAAAGTATGTGTCGAGGATGATCAGTCGCTAACACACATGAGGCTAATGTTGTGGAAGGAACACTCACTTGACAAAGGTTCAGCAACCCCCCCATGGCACTTTATAAATAATGCGAGTACAATCAGGCACAAAATGTGTAGGATCCCAAGCATGCAAGATGGCACTTTATCTCAGTGCATTTGCAAAAAAGCTACAGAAAAGGATGTATACAATATCCAGGAATGATTGAAAGAAAAAGAAACATATGTAACTGCTCTCAAAGAGTCATCCCATGCATAGAAAATGATCCCAGGACCTGAAACATCCAAGATATCCACCAGATTGCAAAAAATGCAAAAAAATTGAATAAAAAATACTTGGAGCAAATTATGGGTGTGAGACCCATACAAGAAGAAGGATAATAGAACCAGCTTTCTGACGCCATGTGAAAGTCAAAAAATGGAGTCCGAATGAGCAAAATATGGCTCCCAGAGTGCAAAATAGATTGCTGACTTTGACTGCCAGAAAAGGATGTAAGATGGAAAAATCATAAAATCTAACCACCATAAAAGCGTCTGGCTCAGAAAGAGCTTTCCCACGATATTAAAAAGTCAAAAATTGGCCTCCGTTTGCTCCAGATAGAGCGAAAAAACCACACACTGCTCATTATGGAAAAAAACCAAGTAAAATGATAGTTTCATGGCTGTCAAATTTATCCTCCCTGTCAGACCTGTGACTGCTGACATCAGCGACATGCAATTTGAGGCAGCACGCAATTTGAGGTGGTGCACAAATTGAGGTGACACACAAATCGAGGTGACATGCAACTCAAAGGGGCATAAAAATCAAGGTGGCTCAAAAATTGAGGCAGCATGAAAATCAAGGTGGCACGTAAATCAAGGAGAACTTTTGCCTTATAAAGCGTGCCAAGGGCCGTGCATGCAAAAAATAGTGCCCAAATTTCAACTGTGTCCAAATTGGACATGCCTTATATGCAAATTGAGTTTCTTGGGCCTTTTGGACACAACCCAGATGTCAATTTTTGCCCAAAGTGTTCCAAAAAATAAATCCTCCCAAAATCCATGAAAATCTGAGACAAAAACCTCACAAAAACACAGATTTAAAGAATAAGGCCAAATCTCTCATGAAGAGAACATGGGCATGAAAGGGTGGAGCTCTGATACCATGTTGAAGTTGATGAAAAACTATCAACCCTACAGCTCCCAAGAATCAACTGCAAGTAAACACCTGTCACAGAAAGAGAAGCAAAAGCTATGGAGGCCAAAAACAACAGATCTGTGAAAGAGGAAACATCCTCAATTGATTTGATAAAAATGGAATGGAATTACATGAAGGATTGAATAATTACAAAGTGATCAATCCTTATAAAGGAGATCAAAACCCTGAGATGGGTGAAGAAACCAAGGTTCGGTGAATAAACCAAGGTTGGATGAAGAAACCAAGGTTGCATGAATAATTAATAAAAGAATCAATTATTGCGTGCCTAAAGTTTAGCTTAAGTGAAATAGAGATAAAAGGGACTTAATAATTAAATCAAATGATGATTTAATTAATAATTGAAAGGTGACTTAATAATTAAATCAATAATGATTTAATTAATAAGTGAAAATACCCTTTTAACTCTAACACACTGAGCAACAAAGAAGCAACAACATTCACCGAGCATAAAGGAGAAAGAATGGGAGAAAAAGGAATTGAAGAGAACATTGATCAGAGAGGTATTATGGAATTAAAATAGATCTGAAAATCTGCAAGTTAAAGTTTTATTGTTGAACAGATCATTTACTATTTTAGTTTAACCATTGATTCAGGAAATCTCTTAACTGAGTGGGATTTAACCATCCTTATTGTACATTGAGATACTCAAGAGTATCAAAAGGATTTTCATGTTGAAAACATGGAAAATACTAGGTGAAATGATAAACTATTAGTTTTAAAGATCCTCTAACAAGGTCGCACTTAACAGTGTGTTTGTAACCTTTAACAGGGTTGGCTCTTCGCCGAGCTCACTTCAGAGCTCACTTCAGAAGAGTGAAAATTTTGGGTTACTGATCCCAAGTGGTTTTTCCCTTAACAGGCTTTCCACGTTAAAAATCCATGTGTCAAATGTGTATATGGTTCATTAATTTGATGTTTTTCTTTACACATTACTAAAACATGATTGGTTAGTAAATATTAAGTTTATTTATTGCTATTCAGTAAAATCTAGAAAAGGATAAACAGTATACTCACCGAGCAGTATATATTTGATAAGATTACTTAAAGGCATACATCTTGTAGTACTAAATATAATTGGAGGTATTATATTTCTAATATAAACATTTGGTTGGATTATTGGATTAATTTTTGAGGCAACAGATTCACCCCCCCTCCTCTTAGTTATTCTAACAATTGGTATTGATACAAGTGTGCTTGGAAGAGAGTTTAAAGACTCAAGCTGAAGATCACAAGATAAGTAAAAGGGATGTGCCTAAGTTGAACAAAGACAACTTTGCATCATGGCAAAGCAGGATAAGACTCCACCTATCAGGTATTGGAAATGATGTCACACAATACTTGGATATTGAATATGTTGCACCGAGAGGACCTTTGATTGTTGATCAATTAAGAGATAAACATGAAAACAACTCTATGATTATAGAACTTTCTTCTTTACTATCTGATGCTGAATTTGAAGATGTCAAATCATGTTGTGGGATAAAATCAAGCTAGTACATGGAGGAGATACAAATGTGCTGAGAGCTAAAGTAGAAAGCCTAAGAAGAAAGTTTATTGACCTAAGAATGAAAGAAGGAGAAGATATTACTCGGTACAGTAGTAGAATAAAAGAAGTTGTTAACTATTTATGAATCGAGTGGAAATAGCTTAAGAAGAGATGCTGAGAAGATTCAGGGAATGGAGTACAAGGTATCATGTTTTTGAGGTTTGAATACCTGCTAAACGACACTTGTGACCGAGTTGATTTGCGATTGAGTGTTGACAGAGAAGCGTAGGACAAGTAGGACCATGTGAGAAACTAGGACGAGAGATGATGGTGAGCTAAGTCACACAGTCAAGAACTGAAAACTATTGTGATAAGATGTTGTAATGAGCTTAGTGAGAAAATTTTCAAAGATACCATAGATCAAGTTGTTTTGATTGAGATCCCATACGACAATATACTAGTTCCCATACGAAAATTATTTGATTCCCATATGATTTTTTGGCTTCAAATAGTTTTTTGTACAAAAATTTTGAAGGCAAGATATGACACGATAACCTAGGATAATTTGCCACTTATTTTTGGACAAAATTTTGGACTCTATTTTCTCAAATAATAGTTTTTAGAGATGTGATGTGTCATCAAGAGTGTTTTTGTTGCAGGAAGTGTCAATTTTCAAGTGATTCAAACACATCAAATACAAAGAGGGGATGATCAAACACTTTCTATCACTAGAGTCAATTTGGCTTAGTATCAAAATCTTTGCCCAGGCTTGATATTTCTTTGCCTCACACAAAATCGATGTTGGATTTTTCTAAGACGATGCACATTTTGGGTTTTGAAAAGAGACTCAATGCTTGAATCACATAAGCTCCCTCATGCCTCATTAATGATTTAAAATGCCTTTGGGAAAAGATGTGGTGAGTGTAAAAATATTTAGGTGATCCGGGTAATCTACTTGGATCGATCCTTGTACAAAGATTACGATACTTTTGGAGGTAAGTAAGGTAGCCTCTATCTAAAATTTTCTAGGAAGGACGTCCGTTCATGACTATCCCTTGTAGTTTTGCAAGAGAAATTAAGGCATATAGCCCTACAAGCACTCTGAATGCATAGTCTCACAAGCAAGATTGAGACCTCTCGGCCCTACACAATCTGAATGTACTCCCTTTGTAGTCTTGTAAACAAGATTGAGACCAAAAATGTCCCTACAAACACCTAGTCAAATGTAGTCTTGCTTAGCAAGATTGAGGCAACTAGGCCCTACACATGAAGAGGCATTAGAAGTAGAAAATAGCCAAGTCTTCCCTCTCTTTGGATTAAAGGAAGCTTTTGATTATAGTGGGGCAAAGTAGTTAGGTTCACTTTCCCACTTGGGTCATTCCCAAAATATTTATCACTTGGTAGGCCCTCTAAAGGTAAATACAAGAAAGAAATGGATAGCAAATGGAAGGTTAGGATTTCTGATTCTTCCTCAAAGAGGAGAAGAGCATAATCTACTATTTCCTTTTGTTTCTCCCAAACATGCCAAGCACATTTGATTTTCCCAAAAGAAAAGTATTGTTTTCCTAAGCTCAATCAAACATGTTTGGATTTTTAATTCTTCCAAAGGAAGAAGAGCATAATCCCCTAATGTTCAATTCAAGCCAAACAAGCAACACCCTAATTAAACTAGGTGCGTAAGAAATCATCTAAGAAGGCACATGTCTTGTTTGGTTGACAAAATCACAAGGCAACCTGCAAATACAAGCATTAGTAGTCTCACAACCTTTCTTTCTTTCAAAAGCGTTCTACAAACACAAAAATGTTAGTAACCTTTGCAAATTATGTGCTAGTGAGACTTTGGCAAGTGAATCTTTGTCAAAAACATCCTACAAAAATCAATTAGACTGTAGAATCAAAGAGAAAAAATATCATACAATATATGCTAGGGGTTAGAAAATTTAAATCAGCTCAATAGGACCCCTAAAAACACTCTTTGTTCCTAAAATGACAAATAACAAAAATAGTCTGTCATTGAAACTCGTACTACAAACTATATGTTGTAATACAACAAAACATGTATCAATAAAATCTCATGTGGAAAATCTAATAGGCCTAAATGACAAAAGATCTGGAAAGAAGACTCGTACGACAGACTACTAGTCACCATACAACAAACTACTGTTCACTGGATTGTCATACGAGCTGGAATCAAGCTTCACATGACAATGAACACAGTTTCGTCAAAATGTGAAAAATCATAAAAATGAGGCAAAATTTGGATTTTCCGCCCCTCGATTGGTGCCAAATGTGTGTGGTAAAATGTGTGATCAAATTTTCAACCAAACACTTCAATAAACCATTGCATCAAAGGGGTTAATCATCAAATCAAGAATCAAAATGTTGCATAAACACCCTTGAAATTGGCTTATTTTTTCCTAGTTGAAGCGAGTGTGATTCTCATGAATTCTCATCAGATTAGACATGGAAAATTAGTGACTTGACTACCTCAAGATGGAAGATTCAAATACAATAATGAATAAGACACATGTTCTTGCATACTCTACTCTCAAAAGCTTTTGAAAATGAAATGCATAAACTATCAAACTAAATGCATGGTAACCATGAAGAATCAAATTACAATGCAAGTGTACACTATCAATGAAATGATCAATGCATCTATCATTAATATAATAAAGGAATCTAAGATGCCATTAAACTAAGAAATGAAACTAAAAATGAATATGCAAAGAAACTACTACGAGAGCAAGAGTTAAGAGTGCAAAATAAAACCCTAGAATGAAAATAGCATTATAAATCTACTCTCCAAATGTTCTTGTTTTCTCTAGCATGTCTAGCCATGAGCAAGGGGAGCTATCCCTTTTATAGGAAATTACAAGAAGTGAACGATTGAGATTAAGAGGAAAAAGGAAATGAGCAACAGTGGAGATGCAAATTTTCTCAATCTATGTGAGCTTGATCCAAGTGATCTGGTTGGTCAACCTTGTGGATAATAAGGCAAAATTGGTATTTTCCCTTTTTATTTATTTTTATTTTTATTTTCAATGTACTCACATGTGTGAATGGGTTCCTTTTTATTTAAAAGGGTCTTTAGTACTTTTTAAATTTATCCCAATATTTTATGCAATTTAAGTATTTTAGGCTTCATGGTTGATGATTTGATTCAACAAGTTATGATTAAAATTATGTAAGCAAGTTTGATTAAATGCTCTCATAATTAGGGTTTAGGGTCTAGCTTATGAATGTCTTTGATTTAGGATTTATTGAGACCAATTAATCAGAAATAGGGGCTATAAGTTTGCTAGACCAATTTTAGGTGATTACAATTATGAGCCATATGAGAAGACAAGAGACATGACTTCTGGGCCTCGTAAGATGCTCCTTACTATGAGTCATGTAAAAAACACAAGATTCAAACTGGTCTAGCAAAGTCTCTTTATGCTATTTGACTCTAGAGATTACAAAGAAAAACCTTGGTTTTCAAAATAACATCCAAAAATAAATTGCAAGAGGGGGCATAACTTTATGCACCAAACACAAAGATTACAGAACAAAGGCTTGACTTTCAATGTAATCCAAAAACTCAATTGTCGACATATTGTGGTGTTTGATGGAAGTGCACAAACCAAACTTATGGTGTGCGCACAAATTGTAATGTAATGGACCCAACTAGGGCCTTACTAAAATTTTCAATTAGGCTTTGAATTGCACTTGGGGATGGAAATTTGTAATGTTTTATACTAGGAGAATTCCAATTCTCAATGTTTAACATATATCATTATGCCTTTAAATCACATTAAAAAAATAATGATTGATTTATAATATATTATTAAGCCTTAATTCCTTACTCTTCTCCTAATCACCAACCCTACAAAGGATGGTAGAATTATTGTGCCAAGGGCGCATGAAATATTCTACAAGCGGGATCCCTTAAGGCATAGCCCTAGTGTTGGGAACTACCCATTATGTGACCGAAATTACTCTGCCTTTCCCTTCCACAAAATCACTATCCCCTTAGTTGTATTAGATAGTGATTAAGGAATTGACTTAGTATATGTTAACACCTTTTATTTTCACATATAAGTATAGATGAATAAAATACAAACAAGTAATTCAGTAAGCATCCTAAATTTTTTATTTGAACGATCTCCTTATATAGATTGTATGAATCTTATTTCTAACGCCATCATAAGATGGAAGACTTACTATGCCAAGGGTGTGTGAAACAAACTACAGGCGACCTCTCTCAAGGCATAACCCTAGTGTTGGGACAACCTTTATGTGCCTGAAATTACTCTGCATCTCCCTTCCACACACTCCCTATCTTACATGAGCATTAATAAGAGATAAGGATCAAACTCCTATAATTTATAGTGTGATTCTTACACCTAAGAATATAGTATTAATCTTAAATCATTTGTCTTATTCCTATTAATAATATATACATTAATTTAATATTATTCTCATTATTATAATTGCTTATTAATTAATTCATATTATTATAATTTTCAATTGTATAACCCCAATACACACACACACACACACACACACACACACACACACACACACACACACTGATGCAGGAGCATCCTGGGTGTAAGGGCAATCTTGCATCACCCAAAAATATGTGTTTTTCTATTCAATAAGGGCTATTTTGTA
>MU227547.1:646153-656504 GCA_018584345.1 Thuja plicata
GTCTACTCATAGCGGACAACTTAGAAGCTTGGAGGCACGGGCTCCTCCTTACATGTGCACTCACTTCTCAGGCACACCAAGCTTCAAATCCCAAGGGTAATCACTTCCCAAGGGACCATTGTCTCTATTAAGAGCCGTGAAAGTGTGGGACATCTTAGTCAGTCTTTGACCTTCTGCGCCAATAGATAGAGGGATTTTGGATACTAGAACAAAGTGTGTAGTAAGGGCATCCATTCAGGTGGTTATACTTGCGGCAGATTAGCTCCGTTATGGAGGCCTCCCAGCCTACAGAAGTTACATTCTGTAGGTTTTAATGCACCACAAGGGTACTGAGGGAGATCTTCTTCCCGGTATAATGCATTCAACACCTGTTCACTGTGACATTACTCACAATGACATTTTTTATATACTAGTTCAGAAGGGCTTGGTTTTAGCCTATTACCAGTTGGGCAATCCACTCTCACTGGCTCTGTTAAAGAACTCGGGAGGCAGCCACGCTAAAGGATTTGTATGGATTTCTCTTTCACCCAAGATCCACAAAGGTGAGGGGAGAGGATACGTCCATGCAATTCCTAGGATTTACAAAACTAAAAGACACTTCAAGCAGAATAAGAAAATGACAATAATGTTTCTGGATTTTTGATCATCCCAAAAGGCGCGAGAGCATAGTTTCCTGACATCATTGTCATTCCTAAAACAACAAAAAAATGTTCATTTTAATAAGTCCTACATGCGGGTTCCTATTTTAAGAAATAAAAAACAAGATGCAAGCACACTGTTTTGTGTTCTATCGATCAAAGGCAACCTGCAAAATGAATTCGTGAGTAGTTTTTGTTTTAGTCTTCTTTTTTAGCGTCCTGCAAACCACTGCTATAAAAATCTTACCTATTTCTGCACATGCAACTCACTGTTATAAAAATCCATAAAAACCAAAACACATAGCTTGTCAATCCCATGTGTTAGAAAATCAGGTTAGTCAAAGATAATATATCATTTGATAATCGAAAAACTTGTTGTCATAAAATCAGGTTCTGACCAGTCTTCACTAAATCAATCCTAACTTTTTCAAATCCAAATGAAATTAATTCAAACCAATGTAAAATGAAATATAACTCAAATACCTTTTCAGAAATATAAATTCTGGATCTGTATCATTTCATATGTGCACGTACTAATAAAAACATTAGTCAGATTTCTAGAAAATCAGGTTTGACTTGTCTGTACTAAAATGACCATAACTTTTGCAAATCCAAACGAAATTAATTCAAACCAACTGAAAATGAAATATAACTCAAATAAATTTTTATAAATATAAATCTTGGATCTGTATCATGCCATAAGTGCATGTACCAATAAAAACATCAGTCGGATTTATGAAAAATCAGGTTTGACTAGTCTGCACTAAAATGACCATAACTTTTGCAAATCTGAATGAAATTAATTCAAACCAACTGAAAACAAAAGATAACTCAAATAAATTTTCATAAATATAAATTTTGGATCTGTGTCATGCCATAAGTGCATGTACCAATAAAAATATCAGTCAGATTTCTGGAAAATCAGATTTGACTAGTCTGCACTAAAATGACATTAACTTTTGCAAATCTGAATGAAATTAGTTCAAACCAACAGAAAATGAAAGATAACTCAAATACCTTTCCAGAAATATATATTTCAGATCTGTATCATGTCATAAGTGCATGTAGTAATGAAAACATCAGTCAGATTTCTGGAAAAATAGCTCAAATATTTATCACAAAACTCACAAAAATTAACCTTGTGGTCGTGGGTGCAGGCCGTACGGTGGGTGCCAGAAATGTGATAGCTAAATGTGGGCCTCTGATTTAGCCATACACTTCAACATGGTCATTGTTCTTCAGATGCACACAGGAATGAATATTGATTCATTCACCCTGCATGTCTGGAAGAGTCGACTTGTTGCCTTCTAGAAGGTAGGAGTATGAGTTTGCTCTCAGGTCATTGCAAGCTCAGTGACTACACCGAAGATCTAAATGAAGGATTTAAATCTATGATAATGCAAATAAATGATTAATCTAAATGCAAATGCAGTTTGTTGTTCATTCAAAACTAATTAGGATTCATTTTAGAAGCACCAAATTGAGTGTGACATATTCATTTTAATAACACCAAATCAAAAGTGTGGTATAAATTAGATTGATTTGCTTGAAAGTAATAAACAACAAATATTAAATAAAAATTATGCTAAGAATGCAAGAAGCTAAGACGAAAATGCAACATAATAACACTAAGAAAAAATTAGGATCCTTTGTGAAGGAAAAGAGTTTCTCTTTTATAGAAATCTCTCCCGAATCGACGGTCCAGATCGAACAAAAAGAGTGGCTCAGATTTGATTGAAGAAGCACAATCCATGTGCAAGTGATTTGAGTGGTAGAGAGAGTCAGTTGACTGAACTGACTGATCAGTTATTTTGGAAACTTCCAAAATTAGTTCACAGTTAACTGAAATGTTTCCAAAACTAGTTCACAGTTTGGATTGGGGGTCTAGGGTTTAGGTGACCATTTTTAGGTGATTACAGTTAAATGAGAACAATTTTATATAAACCCCAATTTTCAATAAATCTTAGCTATCCCTCAATTTTACCTAAATTTTTTTATAGATCATTAATTATATATTTCATTCATTTATTTACAATTCATTTTTATTGTCCACTTTAATTAAATAGATGTTTAATACTTATTTAGTTAATTCATTGAACCTAGATACTTGCAGTAAAAGTCAAACTAGCTTTGCATCTCAACCATCCATTTCATATTGCATCTCTAAATCTCAACCCTTCACATAAGGATATGAACTAATGTACATCTCAACTTGGTTCTTATTACTCATGTGACACTTATCAAATGAGTACAATTTTGTATAAACCCTAATTTTCAATAAATCTTAGCTATCCCTCAATTTTACCTAAATTTTTTATAGATCATGGAATTATTTACACTTCATTTTTATTGTCTGCTTTAATTAAATAGATTTTTATTGTCCGCTTTAATTAAATAGATATTTAATATTTATTTTGTTAAATCATCGAACCTAGATACTTGCAATAAAATTCAAACTAGCTTTGCATCTCAACCATCCATTTCATATTGTATCTCTAAATCTCAACACTTCACATAAGGATATGACCTAATGTACATCTCAACTTGGTTATTATTACTCATGTGACATTTGTCAAATGACTACAAATTTGTATAAACCCTATTTTTTAAAAAACCTTAGCTATCCCTCAATTTTACCTATTTATTTGTTATAGATCATTAATTAATTATTTCATTCATTAATTTATAGTTTATTTTTATTGTCTACTTTAATTTAATTATTATTTATTTAGTTAAATCATTGAACCTAGATACTTCCAATAAAAGTCAAACTAGCTTTGCATCTCAACCATCCATTTCATATTACATCTCCAAATCTCAACCCTTCACATTAGATTATGACCTAATGCACATCTCAACTTGGTTCTTATTACTCATGTGGCACTTGTCAAATGACTATAATTTTGTATAAAGCCTAATTTTCAATAATTCTTAGTTATCCCTCAATTTATCTATTTTTACCTTTGATTTGCCTTTTGAAAATTCATATAGTTAGATGTCTCTTAGGCCATTTACATATGTTTTTCATCATAGTGTTATGATGGACATCCAATTTTGTATTGGACCATCTCCATCATACCATCATGTTGTTAATTTTATAAGTTTATTATACTAATTTTATAGAATTTGTATAGCACACAAATAATTTATTTAACATTTTTTCTTAACACACTTCGCACATAATTGAATTACCAATCATCTTTACCTAACTTTTTTATATATCATTAAATTTTTATTTCATTCATTTATTTACACTTCTTTTTTATTGTGCACTTTAATTAAATAGATATTTAATATTTAGTTAGTTAATTCATTAAAGTTGGACACTTACAATAAAAGTCAAAGTAGCTTTGCATCTCAACCATCCATTTCATATTGCATATCTAAATCTGAACCCTTCACATAATAATATGACCTAATGTACATCTCAACTTGATTCTTATTAGTACTTTCTGTTAGGCAAATACTATTGCAATGAAATTTACTTAACTAGTAATTAAAAAATCCTCCTTAAACCAATTGTAAACAAGTATTTTTTATATTTGTAAAATTTTTATTCTTGTGCTAAGTGTACATGTACATTTTTTAAGTTTATAAATTTTAAAAATTATTTCTCTTCACATTCATTGGATAATTTTTTTTTGGTCTTATACACCACTTTTTTGGGTAGGAGTGCACGATCAAAGTTTTTCGCTGTTATTTTAGAGGATATGGGTGTAGTTTTTTTTCCTACTCGTTGCATGGCTTTCCTATCCCACATTGTGTGACTTCGTTTCTCTACTAACGATATTTTGAGCTTCATGCAAACTTCATTCTTGTCAGTTGCAACAAGCCTCTACAAAGATAACATATAAGTATTACTGCTTCGTTTCATTTCCTGTCTCAGTAGATTGAATAATTTTTTAATGTAAGATTAGTGCTTCATTTTTCCAGTTTCAGTAGATTGAATTCTTTTTAAGTAAGTATTAGTGCTTCGTTTCATTTCCATTTTTATTAGATTGAATATTTTTTTTGGCACTTACTTCTAGGGTTTAAACCTATTTTTTGAAAATATCTAGTTGTTTTAGTGTTTCAATTATGTGTTTCAACTATAGGTGAATAACTGAGACTGGATAATGGCATATCAAAGCTGTAGTAGGAAGCGAAGCTTAAAGATGATGTCTCCCCGTCCAAACCACAACGCTTCTACTTCCGCTACTGCAAACTCTGTTCTAGGCCTTACACTGAATGGTCATGCATTTTTCATTTCCTCTAATGGACCAGAGTGTTGTCTTCTGACATGTTAGAAATCCCTTTCTACATTTTTTTGGCAGCTAGTTTTAGCCAATGGGCCGAGATTTGACTCATTTCGTTAACAGTTAAAACTCTTCACAAAATGAATTTATTGCTAATCCAAATTTAAAATAAATTTATAAATGACCTCTGCTAATTTATAATTTTATATAGTGCTATTTGTGAAGAAGTAGCCATGGTCACTAACCATATAAATGATTAAAATGAAAATTACTGCCTGCACACATAAAAAAAATAGAGTTTGCAAATAATTCCTGCATAAACATTCCCAAAAAATATGGTTTTGAGGGAGCTGAGACAAAATAAAGCATCTCACACATGAGATTGCCAAAGGAAATGTACCTTTGCAATTCTCTACCAATCCCATAAACTGAAAACAGTAAACAAAACAAACATTAAAATTTTGAAGTGCCAAAAGAAACCTAATTGAAAATTAGCTTCAAAGTGCTCTTGTAAAGCACATTCATTATCCTTATGAAACAAGATGCTTAGAAAAAATTTGAACACTACAAGATAACCAATCTTTCTAGGGATATGGAATTGGAAGAGCTAGAGGTAACCATCAAGGACTTTAAAAACTTGAGTCTCCAAATTAAATTCATGTGGACTTTTATAAGAATAAATGGTAAAAGCAGTCATCTTTCATGCACCTTAATATATGTTGCAGAATAGCACACAAAGTATTGATACATAAGTCAAAACATTTGTTGATAATAATTGGGAGAAAGAAAACTTTCTTTTTCAATAGCATAGTTAGTCTTGACAATATTTTCACAATTTGAGAGGGGCCCGAATGGACTCATGAATCAGCTCAAAACACAGTTATTGTGATTATAAACATAGGCATTTAAATGACTGAATTAAACTGCAGATTGAATATTTTAGATTATTAGGGATTGGTTTCTTAGCTCGTGGGGTTGTGGAAACTTTTTTCCACATTGTAAGGGGTAGTGTGAATGTTGGACTTCCAAAAATCATCTATATACAAAATCCATCTGATAAGAATGCCCTTTAGATCCATAATTGCATGTGATTGACATGGATGCCCTTGGCTATTTATTGGAGGTAGCTAGAGTGCAAGAGCAAGTTGTGAGACTTTCTTCAGACTGAGGTAGCCAATTTCTTAATCTGCATTTTGTTTATGGCTCAGCCTACCCCCTAAGCTAACTCAAAAACAAACTGAAGGTGGTGTTTTATATTCTGACACATTTGCTAAAGTTACTGGTGCAGTAAAATGGATAAAGGGTGAAGAAAACTTCCTTGCTGATCAAGATGAGTCTCCACTCTAGCTAGACCAAAGATAGAAGCTTATAAGACGAGTAATATTATGTGACACTTGGGTATATATTCTAATATTCATACCTCAGTTATCACCCAATGCCAGGGGATAATAATTATTAATGGGTAAAAGCACAATAATCTATCACCCTTTTACAAAGGAAAAGGACAACAACACCAAAACTATAAAACTTCAAGGGCTTAAAATTCACATTTTTGTTGAGAATTTGAAGATGATGTAAACTGATGAAATGTGTGAAATAGGCTGAATTATATGCCTATAAATTTTTTTAAAAAAATTGAACCAAAATTAATATGTTTTTTGAAATTTTAAGGTCTATTTTTCATTTCGTGAAAAATACTGTAAATCAGGGAGTTTACTTCCCGCCAAATCATTATAAGTAAAACATTAGTTTTTCCTCCAATTTTAAAATATGTTTTAGATGACATGTATGGCTAGTTTCAAAAAAAAAAAGAAATGTTTTCGATGTATACTTTGCCCGTTATAAGTATTCAAAGTTGAACTTACTTGAAATCAACCGTTTTTGTCTCCCGCCATTTTTCCCCTATCAAAACTATACCAAAAACTAAATAAATTACATATTATTGAAGAGGACTCTCTTCTCTACTGTTATCTATGATTTTAAAAATTTTCTGAATTGATTTAGTATTTTTTTTATATTATCTGAATCAATGACTTCTGAAAGAATTAATAACCTACATGCAGTTTTTAACAAATTTGTTCAATGTTATGTAGTTGAAACAATATAAAAATTACATGTCAAGAATCGTAGTTCTGAGATCTAGAAAAGGGTACTTTTAGTTTTTTGACATTGTTTAGTTTCAGTACAGAAAAAACCAGCAGAAGTGCCAACTTGTTGATTTGGCATGTTTTTGGAGGTTTGGTTGCCAACATGGCATGCCACCTAGGAGGACTCGACCGAGTATGACTCAGTCGAGTAGTACTCAGCCGAGTCTACCTAAGTGGTCGGTCACCCACGAGCGGTCATGTGGGTGACCCACCCTTTCAATTTGAAAGGTATATATAAAAGTTATTTTAAAAAAAAAAAAAATTGCGAAATTAAATCCTTATTTCAGAATATATAAAGTTTTTTGAGGAAGCGAAAAAGGCATTTTGTGACCGGAGGAGTGTGACTTTGCAAGTTTTTTTAATAAAGAAGGATTCTAAAAGAAAAATAATTTTTTTGCATCTATTTGAGTAATGGGAAATAAAAGGACTAGAACAAGGAAGTATGATCGTAAAAAGAATGACCAAATGAAAGGTCATACTAAACTTATCGAAGAGCAACTGGTCAATGTTGAAGAAGAACCTATGGATGTTGAAGAAGGTGCAACTCAACTAGGGGAGGATATTGGTAGTAGTCGAGGTATACGTATTTATCCTACAATGCAAAATTTGATGGAGATGAATGAGGAATCACTTGTCAGTCAAATTGCATCGGAGCACCTGATATCTAACAACACTATTAAATTTCACGTCAAAAACATGTGAAAAAATATTTTGAGGATAAAAATTTGGTGGGAAAAACACAATTGTTTGCAAAGTTATTCCGGAAAAGAGAAATGACTCTTGTTTTGGAGTTGTTAGGTGTTGATAATAGGAAAATTGGATAAGGAGGTCAAGTAAAAGAAACAATAATTGAAAATTTTCAAAATGCATTGAACGTTGTTAACATGGTAGATCATGGAGGATCTGATTCAAATACTGTTATAAGAGTGTTGATGACTATGATTACCAGTAAGAGATTGACATGCAGAAATCAAGTTTGACTAGTTTCTGATTTACTCAACGTATCTTGAAGAATTGTTCAGAGATATATTAGGAAGAGAAATGTGTTGGATATGAACATTGAAAAGAATTGGGTACAGATTTGAAGAGCTCCTCGAAAAGACAAAATTTCTGAAGATGTAAGAAGTCAAGTCATTGAATTTTGGACCAATCACTCTCATGTTTCTTCCAATAGAAGGGACACTATACAGATTAAAGATGACGAGACCAGTATGAAGATTTCACATCCAAAGCATTTTGTCAATACTACACAAAGTGAACTATTTGAAACATTCAAACAAGAATTTTCAAATGTGAAAATAGGTCAGAGAATGTTTGAGATGTTGCGTCCTTGCTTCGTGTGTATAAATAATGTTCGTGAAACATTTTGTTGTCGAAATCATGTTGAGTTTCACTTATATTTTCCATCATATAAAAAGGTTATGTCAGTACTTAATCTAGATATGGTTCATGGAAGTACAACAGAATTTGTGAAATCCATTTTATGTGATAAGTCAGAAGACTTTGATGAATTCAATGTCCAATGTATAAAAAATAAATGCAATGATTGTAGAAATTTACATAAATTTCGTTTACAATTTGATAATATTGATGTTACAACACCAGTCCAGTGGAAGAGATTTGAATATGAGAAATACAAAATGAAGACAGGACTAGAATAAAAAAAAATTGCATTGAAGGAGAGTGAATTACCATACCTTCAGCTCATGGACAGATTTGGATCTATGATTTATCCACATATCCAACATTGTCATGGTGCACGATGGAAAGCTAAACAGTTTCATGATTCCAAAAATTGTTTTCCACCTGGTTGTATTCTTTCAGTTGTAGATTTTGCAGAGAACTATACATTATCTCCTCAAAAAGAGCTTCAAAGTAAATATTATCATTCTGATCAAGTTGCAATATTTGTCCATGTGGCCTATAGACATGCACAATTTGATTTGTATGAGATTGAAAGTATAGATCAAAATGAATGCATTATCATCAAGGAGGTTCATTTCTATATCAGCGATGATAAGGTTCGTGATAGGATTTTTGTGGCTCATTGTTTCGGCATGTTTTTCCATAATCTTGCAAGTCGCAGCTTAAAGGCTTCACAACACTAGATCTGGTCTGATGGGTGTGCGGGTAAGTAAACTTGAATTAAAATGTCTTTTAAATAGTACATTTCAATTATATCTAAGATCTACAAAACATATATATATTTAGTGGTTTTAAAAGTTTTTACACATGATTGTGCAGGTCAATTTAAATCTGCAAAAGCCTTTAATTGGTTAGCTATATAACATGCTAGACACAATGTTAAGTTTCTTTGGAACTTCTTTGAAAGTGGACATGGAAAAGGGGAGCATGATGGAGTGGGAGCATGTATGAAGCGTACACTCCGACAACATGAACTTCAAGGTATACATATGTATGTCATTTTCATATTATTCAATTTATTTACATAACTTAGTGAACTTTAATCTTCATTTGATATAGTTTGAATAAACTAATTTTATATTTGTACATGTCCTTTAAATTGTTAAATATATCGAGGTAACATGATAGAGAATGCAAACAAAATTGTTGAATGGTGTCGAAATCATTTCGCTACTTGAGACACAAAACACAACAAATGTTACTTTTGGGAAGTGATAGGTATATAATTTAAAACTAGTTCAATCATTATTCATTTTTCATAATTGAATTGAGTTGTTTTGACTAAATAAAATTTATTTTTAATTTGTATATATCTAGATATCAATCAATCTAATCCTTACACTTGTCAATCAATTGTCGGAATTAGAAGTTTACATCAAATGATGACTACAAGACAACACACGCCTCCACTAATTCAACTAAGAGATAAATCATGCTTTTGTGAAGATTGTGTTAACAACAATACAATGAGTCAATGTGCTAATATTGCAAATGGATATGTTTCATAATGGGATCAAAAAGAGTTAGTCAAAATGCCTCCTTATGAAGATGATGACAATGACATAGACATCCATGATCCTATATATTCAGCTGATTATGAACGAGTTTTTGATTTAGTTGTTATAGGTGTGTGCTGACACACACACACACACACACACACACACACACACACACACACACACACACATATTGACTCTAGGTTTTTTAATTTATAGTAAATATTTAATTTATACATATATATAAATTGTATAGGTGATATTTTTGCTGTTGTTGTGTATCCTGAGAACGTAGAAGGTGTAGATTATTATTTACTAAGATGCACCAAAGAAAAATCCAAGTTGGTGCAAGAAATTGTTGATGGTGATGGACAACAATATCCAACTGGTTCAGTTGTTATTGAAGGCAC
>MU227547.1:658023-682256 GCA_018584345.1 Thuja plicata
TATATATATATAAAGATTGATTATGATTGATTTTGATCTTGATTTTGTTATCTATTGAAAATTTACATAACTTGCTCTAAGATTAGTTTAAAATAAACATGCATGTAAAAATATACAAATGTCTAGATATAGATCAACATATAAAACATAAAAAATACATGTACAACATCAACATAACAATGTAAATGGACTTGTAAATATCAATGATCAACGTAAAAAACACATGTACATAGATCAATGTAAATGTCTCGATGTCAACATAAAACATGCATGTAACAATGTACAAATATCTAGATATATAGATCAACATAACAATGTAAATGGACCTGTAAATATCAATGTATCAAAGTACAAAACACATGTACATATCAATAAATATATATCTAGATATTGAAACATAATAATGTAAATGTTTGTACTATCTATCAATGTAAAACAAATGTGTGTATAAAATCTAGATCTCTCATGTGTAAATCTAGATCAATAACCGCCATGATCACCACTTTGTGTAGGCCTATGTGGATCGTCATCCCGCTGGACCTAAGTCTGTATATTTATAAATATGTATAACAATTTTAAAACAAAATTTAATTAATATATTTATCCAGACCAAGCTTTTTTCTAAATGTACATGTTTAAACTTGAAACGAATAAACTATTTAAAAATAATTTAAATTAAATTTTACCTCTATATCTTGATGAATTGGATCAACAAGCTCCTCTAAATCTCCATATGCAGTGCCCCTCGTAGTGTCATGTACCTGGTTCAAGTTAATTTAAAATATATATAGTTAAATTTATATATATAAATGGAATTTATATAAATAAATTAAATACAAAATTACTTGATTGTTCTTGAATCTTGAAATTAAATGGTTTCAAGTGTACCTGGTGTAATGCACATCCAATGTCAGATAACTAAGAAGAATGTAAGGACACTGTCTCAGGATCAATGCCTTCATCCATAAGAAAATCTAAGAATCCAGTGTGAAATTGTGAGGTCGTAGGTGTCTGATATAGGGGAGCCTGTGTATGCTATCGAGGTGGTGTAAGATCATCCACACTCTATCATGGAGCTATAAGATGTATCTGGACATCCTCCTATCTGGAGGTACCTACCTCTGCATCTCCTCGTCCTCGACTATTGCATGTCGAGGATCTTGAGGCCTCTCCTCGAACGAATGTAGAAATATCACGTGGAGGAACCCCATGTGTCATACAAATGTGCTAGTAAGCTACAAGGAGATCACTGACTAAACTGGAGCTCATGTCATGCAGACGATCCTCTGGTAGTCGTAATATCTCATATGGAGTGGGAAGATCATATCAGATGTATGGATCGTAAAATGGACTAGAAGGATCAATGCCTGCGCTTATTCGGGATTTGAGCATGTACCTACCCATACGATCAGATGACAACTCATCGAATTGAGTCATAATGGTGGAAATGCTAGAAAACATGTCTACGAGTGCATCCTCAGCAACAACCTGTCCAACTCAGTGTATGTCTCCAAGCCTTTTGGAAGAACCAAAAGGTTTTGACCGACCAATGCCCTCTTACTAGGGGGCTGTGGTGCATCAGGTCATCTACACTTATCTTGATATCTCCCCCGACCCTGACCATCATGTGGAGGTAAATCTGTGTAATCAACATCATAACCTGAATGGAACTCTGCAAACAATTATTTGCAGAAATATAAGGGCACCTCATCCTTTTGGGGCCACATATGATGGACCACCAACCATCTTGGATATATAAAAGGAGCTACTAACTGATCTGTACATTTTGTGACCCTATATGCTCTAACCACTTTATTTTGTATGTAATGGGTCCCAAACATGTTCTTAACCTGAGTAACAGTAACATCTCCACCAACTGTCCTCCAACCGACAGTACCTGTAATAGTGCTAGATAGGCTATGGTAAAAAGAATCATCATGTGGATTATATGATTCAGCCTTCTAAATCATACTCATCAACTCTGTACAAATGGAAATCAATTTCTCCCTATTAGGGAGGGTAGCACTATTCTACAACGTCGTCTCTAGCGCAACTAGAGTGGTGCGCATCCTTGTGATAGTCTCATGTCTATGACTATCATGACTTTTTGGGGTATCATGACGGCCTGATGATGCTTGTGAGGCCTGACTACCATGAATGCTAGGGTCTGAACCAGTAGAAGCCATGTGATGTAGAAATGTAATATCTAGAGATAAAAAGTGCACTCGCTGCAAGTGGGCACATACATGTGTACATTTAGTAGGAAATAAATTTATATATGTACATGTCTTGAAAAAGAACATGTTTATAAATTAAAAAATTAAAAAATATCTATACATACATATTTAAATTTTAAACAAATTCAATTTACGTCTTCAACATGAAACATTTTTTCAAACAAAAGTTCAAAAATTTTAAACAATAAAAATTGCACATGTACATATTAACATAAATATCTACATAATATATGTATGTCCATCTAAACAAAAATATTCATGACACCCCCTTAAGCATAAATACATCAAAAAAAGATTCAACATGTACATAACTTTTAAGTGATTTTAAGATTTTAATATATACAAATTGATTTATGTAACCTAGTACGTAAGACTTCTAGGGTTTTGTTATGTACTAAATTTTTAAGTTGTGTACGTAATGAAAATGTCTAGAATGATCAAGTTGTGACAAAAAGATTTTGTGGCATGTTAGATCAAGTAATAAATATAGTCATGTACATCCTAAATTAATTCCCTGTAATGATTGCTTTGGATGACTAAAGACTAATTAGATTCATGTAACAAAAGTTATGCTTCTAGTTTACTTTTTGGTTAAATTATACGATTTTAGGATTTTAAGTTTACGTATAAATGTTTCATAATTTTGGATTTGGGTTTGCGTTTATGTTTCAAAATTTTGGATTTGGGTTTGCATTTATGTTTCAAAATTTTGGGTAAATTATGTGTAAGTTTGAGTTTGCGTTTAAGTTTGGGTTTGCATTTAAATGTTTTTAAATAACATCAATTATATGACGTAAACAAATTTATTTCTAGAAAATGAAGAAAAAAACCATGACATTACAATGCTAGATAAAAAAATTCATTTTACATATATGTTTAAATACAGTAAATCATTTTAAAAACAAAAAAAAAACACAAAAAGGGCCCTACCTGGAACCCGGCGGAGTTTTCTTCCTCAGTTCCACACCCTCAATCTTAGCCCCTCAATGTCCAAATGAGGGGCTAGTGGGTTTTTTTTGGGTTTTTAAAAAGCTGCGCATACTCAGTCGAGTATAACTCGACTGAGTAGCTCTTGACCAAGACTCCCAGGCCACTTAGGTGCCACTCAGCATCGCATGGCACCCACATAAAATTGGCCATGTGGGACTCGGTCGAGTCTTACTCGGCCGAGTATAACGCGAATGAGAACCTAGAGTTGTCCTTAGGGGTGACAGATTATTGCTCTTTTACACTAATTACATTTGAAAATAGTTACTGGAAGTAATCTCATCCTCCCGATGCTGAGAAAATCACAATTGCAGATGAACGTTCAACAACATAACACATTTCTGCTATAATTTTCAAGTTAGGCATCTTAAAATGGATTAAACTCAAACTGCCCTTCAAATTCAGAGAATTCAGAGCTATTTACTTTGCCTTTGAATGCAGCTTGCTTGATTGCCAACTATCCAAACAACTAGTTATTTATATTTGTGCAGACCACCAAGATTGTCCGCCTCTTCCCTCCATGCAAAAATAAAAAAGTGCAATCACTGAGGTTGGTTTTTGTGAAGCCGTCTGCAAAACCAATTACATTGTGCCAAAATAGTTTAATTGTGTTGAAAGTTTACACATCCAGTATTTCAATATCAAGGTTTTATAATTTTATTCTGTGTTCAAGTAATGTTATTAGATATAATTTTTTATATATTTCTTGGCTATGTAAATTTATTTGTCTATGGAAATTTATTAGAAAAGGGATTCTTACAACTCATATAGGAGGGACCCATACATACAAGAAAGCCCACCTCTTCTATAAGAATAAATGGAAAAAGTGGTCATCTTTCATGCACCTTAATATATGCTGCAAAACAGTAGATAAAGTCAAAACATTTGTTGATAATAATTGGGAGAAAGAAAAATTTATTTTTCAATAGCATAGTTAGTCTTGACAATCTTATCGTAATTTGAGAGGGGCCCGAAAGGACCCACGAGCCAGCTCAAAACATAGTTATTGCAATAATAAACATAGGCTTTTAAATTACTGAATTAAACTGCAGATTGAATATTAAATTAGATTATTAGGATTTTAATTTCATTCTTTTAAAGAATCAGAGGCGAGGCTATGTATTGCGGAAGATTTGATTCTTATTGATTTTTTTGGTGAATCAATGACTTTCTAAATTTAACTTTTTAAATCAAACACGTTAGATGCCAGATGTCATGAAAACCCATAAAATAGATTTGTCTTTTTATAACAACCAGATTTGTCTTTTTGTATCAGCCTAACTCTATTCCAAGTCTATTATTAACCTGTTCAAAGTAGCCTTTAACCAGGGAAGCCTCATTGTCCTATACTTCTATATAGGTCAACATACAATTAATGCTTTATCAATTGAGGTTATCTTCAGTTAGTTTTTTCTATTTCAACTTCTAATATATGGGGTTTGATTTGCTGCAATACATGCTCTTGTAAAGTTCAAATAATGTGACAGATAGTTAGAATATATGTGTCGTGCATTAAAAGAAAAATTATTTTGTTGTTTTCAAATATATGTGCATCCATAACTAATTTTACCTTAATACTTGTTAAATTGAGCCAATAATACGATACAGGTTATTTGGTAAATAACGCATTATACAAGTAATAACAATCTTTTCTTCCCTTACTGTTATTAATTGCATTTACAAAAATATATGTTTCGTATCTATACTAGGATAAAATTTTGTTTTTTGTTAAACGAAAATGAAAAATGTTATTGATGTTGATTGCTATACAAAAACTCAAAATCAAATCATAGAAAATATTGATACTGTATTGGAAAATGAGAACTTATTTAGACTACAACCATTTTATTATATTATTGGAGATTTCTTATTTGTTAGTCTCAAAGTTTTTCTTCATTTCCGTTATACATCGTGTGAATTGTGAAATGGTCTAGTTGATTACTTCATGTCATCATTATCTCACAATGATATCGATGCTTCAAGAAAGCATTTCAATATGAATTGCATCCAGCTATTCTAAAAGAAATACATGGATTAGACAGTGTAACAAACTATCTACGAAAAATTTGACTGTCTACATCGCCTTCTTTACTAGAATAAGAACAAGGAGTTTGGGGTGATACATTTTGTATTCAATTATTGTGCAAATGGTTAAACATATCAATTGCGTTGTGGTCAACAACTAAATAATAATAATTACATTTTAACAAACCAAGGGCACACACATATTCTATCTTATTTCACGATGAGAATCCTGTTTATGGTCACTATGAACCATTAACTTGAAAGAAAACAAGTACATGTTACAACAATGTAACAATACAATATCTCTCCAATTTCATTCAAACAATTGAAACCAATTGGCCACATATTGAGCCACAATTTGCATGGGATAGAAAATAAAAAAGTATCAACAACAAATTGTGGTGAAAGTTTGTTTATTGCAATATGCAATTTATTGGTTGATGAATTTGACATTTATTCTTTAAGACTTTACATTGCACAATCACTTTGCAATGCAAGAAAACACAATAATAGTAATATAGACAACTGCATAGATGAATACATAACACAAAATTTACTTTCACTAAACTCCTCGATTACTAATTGGAAAGACTATATTATTAAAATAGAAATGCCCTATTCAGAAGGTCAAATAGAAGGAGGGCCTTTTTGCTTACAATGGCTAGAAACAATCTTCAATGCTAAGATATATTTGTTGTGCTCAAGCTCTGCACAAGTTAAACAAATTTTTTGACTACGAGAAGGCATTGAGAATTCATACAACATTATATCATATGAAACAAAAAATACACATATACACTATGAATCACTTCATCGAACATATATTATACAACCATTTAATACACAAAGGAAAGCAGAAACATTTCTTCAACAAAGTAATCAAATACTATAACAAAACAATATAAATAAACATAGACAAAAATCATTTCATAAATTGAAAAAAATGTTGCAAAATCAACACGCAAATCACAACCTTGACACTCTCTATGTTGACAGTTACATAAAATGTGCAAAATAATTCTCACAAAACATTGATATTACTTTAGCAAATTCAAATTTATTTAGACTGCAATCATTCTCTTACACTGTAGGAGATTATTTATTTGATACTCTAGAATTTTTACTTCATTTCTGTTACAATTCAACAGACTTGATAAAATGACTCATAGATCACTTCTACTTGTCTATAGCCCAACAAGATAGTGATGCACTACAAGCATTTAAATATGAGTTGTATCTAGATACCTTGCATGATTTTCATGACATACAAGATGTGACTACTTATTTGGCTAAAATGTGATTGTCAGCATCAACAACTTTACCATATGCGGAAAGAGGATTGTGGGGTGACACATTTTGTATACGATGGATTTTCAAATGGTTAGACATATCAAATTCACTCTGGTCAACAACTAAAAAGAAAAAATGTTTACATTTCAATTTCAACAGTCAGAAACATACATATTCTATTCTATTTCATGATGAAAACCCTATTTCTGGTCATTACGAACCATTAGTTTGTAAAAAAACTTGCATATCCTATCCAATATCAACAAATTACTTATCAAATATTTTTACCTCATTGAAAACCTATTGGGAAAGTATTGCACCTCAAATGTCAATAAATGGTGTCCAAAGAAATACTCTTGCAACAAAAAATTGTGGTGAAAGTCTTTTCTACACTATCCAGTAGTTCATGAATATAGAATTTGATACTCAATGTCTACGCCTATACATTGCACAATCCTTCTACAATTTCATTAAAGAAAATCCTTCAAAAATGAACTATTATATTCAACATTATTTACAAACACATATAATGCAATCAAATCAATGCATTGCTGATTGGAAAGACTATATCATCAAATTGGCAATGCCTTATTTTGATGGAAAAATTGAAGGACAAGATTTTTGTTTGCATTGGTTGTCAAAGATATTAAATATCACAATTAATTTGTGGTCTTTGACAACTAATCAAATTGTACAGGTTTCCAAAACTGAGAAAAGTGCACACAAGACATAGTATTATATCATTTGTTACAACTACTACACATGTACATTATGAACCACTGCTACCAATAAAAACAATGCAAGCTAAACCAAAAAGTCCAAGATCTTCATCTTCTCATAGTAAAACCAATAATGATAAAGTTAAAAAAGAAAAACTAAATATGCCTACCCAGATAATTCAAAATGTCACTAATCAAGAGACAATAAATACAAAAAGTACAAAATCCATTCGACACATAAAACAAACAATACATAACAAAACACAATACAAAGAACAACAATTTTCAACAAATAAAAAAACTAAAAAAAAAATCCAACAACATATTTACAAGAAATCAAGGATACACCTCTATATGAATGCTACATCTGTGAATGATTTGATTTCAAACGTAAACTTAGAAAGCTTAACAAAAATGAACTACAAACGTACCAAAATTATTCAAACACAAAATGAATAGATCATAACGTGAATGTTTGCAGCTATTGTAAAGTCATGCTACACAATGGTAAATTGCCATGCTATACTACGCCAAACCTTATAAGGAGAAATAAATCTCTCCCAATTTTGTCATCTCTATCTGAACTTGAGGAAAGACTTATTTCACCACGACTTGATTTTTCACAAATCAGACGATGGGGACACAAAAGATCTCAAATAGGATTAACTGGTTCAATTATTAATGCTCCAACAAATGTAACCATAATATAAATATTGCTCCCACTAAATATAAATGAGACAACAACAATTGCAGTTGCACTAAAATGAAAACTAGAATACAAGAATCCCTATCAAGTTGGAATTGTTCACCCAAGAAAAATAATGAGATCATTTAAATTATTATGGGAAAGTCAATTAAATATAAACAAGAAAACGTTATAATATACAAAAGTTGGAAAAGAAAAATAAAGCATGAAATTTTTCAAAATTGTGAGCTAAAAAATGCATATACTATGTCTGATTGAAATAGTGAAGATATAGAAAGTAGCAATGAATTAGAAAAACAAATTGGATTTACAGAGTCTCGATCTATTTACGACTTGAACGATAAAATTATTGAAGTAGCACCTGGCGAAGGAAATCAACCACTTGGAATTTTTAGGGATAGATATGCTGAAGAAATGAACTTCCCTACTCTATTTTTTGGTTCTCCACGAGATGAAGACATAACAAAAAATCCACGTATCAAAAAATTGCATAGTGGGAGATTCTACACTCGAGTCATGATTTTGCATTGCACACTACCAATCATTTTTCAAACCAATACGAATAATCATTGACAAAATTATGTCAAGTATATTGATACAAATTCGCAAGGGTCAACTAAAAGGATGAACTCTACTTGAAAAGGATATTAAAGACAAGCCAAACTTAGATAAAATCCTAAAATCTAACATTGGATACATGGAAATCAAACATATTCATATATCTCTAGATTATTTAAAACAAAGAAAATAAAAATATTTGCAATGATAAGACAACTAGGACCTCCTACATTTGTTTTGGCATTCTCAAGTGCAGAGCACTTGTGGGGACCATTAATATTAGCAATCACTACATTACATAGAAATCACAAAACAAGGGAAAAAACTGAACAAGATCTTGAACCTGACATTGACTACCTTATTCGAAAAGACCCAGTAAATTGTACTCGATATTACAAACATAAAATAAATTGCTTTAAAAAATTGTTAACTACAGATGAGACAATTTTAGGACATGTAAAAGATTTCTTTTTCGTTATTGAATTCCAAAATAGAGGAAGTGAACATGATCATGCTTTAATATGGATTACAGATGCCCCCGTTTATGGAATATTTATCAATTCTCAAATTGAAGAGTTTGTTGATTGATGTATTACATGTGACACAAAACTAGTTGACGCAAAATTTTGTAATATGCACCGGCACTATCATACAAGAAGTTGCAAAAAAAATAAAAAATCACATTATAGATATAATTTCCCTCTTCCACCTATGAAAAACAACAACAATACTTGTACCAATTCAATCGACTGAGGACAGTACCATACACAATGCAATTAAAATATATAAATATCTACAAGAAAAACAAGATGATGAAACAATTGCTTTCGAAGATTTCTTGATCAAAATTGGCATGCACGAAGATAAGTACAAGGAAGCAATACAATCAACATTGACAAAACCAACATTATTCATAAAAATACGTCCAACAAATATTTGGAATAATAGTTTTACAAAGAAAATACCTGCATTATGGGAAGCAAATAGTGATGCCCAATTTGTGATAAACGCATATGTAGCCACAATGTACTATTCATCATACATGACAAAAGTAGATAAATCTATGACAACAACATTTAGGAAAATACGAAAAGACCATGAAAAACCAAAAATTTATGGTATACAAATGATTCATAGCCTTGGAAATACTATGCTTAAACTACAACAAATGTCAACTCATCTTGCAATTCACATCATCCTATCACTCTCCTTAAATTCTAATTCTTGACAATGTATATTTATAAACACATCTCCGCAAGACGAACGTACATTTATTCTAAAGTCAAAAACACTACTCATTGCTGAGCTAGACAACTCAACTCAAATAATGTGCAACTTAATTATAGAACACTACAAAACTTGACCTAAATATTTGATAGAAATATGTCTAGCCAAATTTTCTTCGCAATATCAAATTACTAAAAGATAAATTGTAAAGTGAAAAAATTTTGCAGTCATTAGATTTGTTAAATATAATAAGCATCTTGACTATGAAAACTATCAAAGAGAAAAATTGCTATTATACGTTCCTTTTCACGGAACAAAAAATTCAATTACAAAAGACTTTGAAACAATTCATTATGCATATAATTATTATTGAAACAAAATGAGAGAAATTATACATACGACTTTAATTCAATATGGGGAGATATTGATGAAGAAATTGAACAAGTTAAAGAAGATGAAATTTTACAAGTGAAATTCAATTCAACAAACAAATAGAAAACAATAATAATGGTGAAACATACGACCTCACTTCAGACTTGTCATACTTACAACAGAAACCTTACAGAACTAAATTTGATATTGGAATTTCAAATCATACAAAACCCAAACCTTATTGATAATATTGACTATTATAAACTTATACAAATGCTAAATAAATAATGACAAGCTATTGTAAAAAGACATCACAATTAAAAAAAATGATAAACAAACACCACAATACATTTTCCTCACAGGTGGTGGAGGTATAGGAAAAAATTTCACAACAAAGGCAATTTTCCAAATGCTACTACGAATCTACAATATAGCTCCTTTTACAGATCCTCTCAAACCAAAAGGACTCATTATGGCTTGCACAGGAAAAGCAACATTCAACACAAGAGGAACAAAAATCCATTACGCATTGCTAATGCCCTTTAAAAAATCCATGTTTCTCCCACTTAGTAACAAAATGATAGATTCTTTGCAAAAACATTATGAAGAATTACAGGTACTACTTATAGATGAAGCATCATTAATAGGAAGACGTTTCTTATATTCAATTGACAAAAGAAAGAGGTAAATAAAACACAATCCAACAAAGTTTTTGGTGGCATTGATATTATATTTAGTGAAGACTTCTACCAAGCTCAACCTATACAAGATAGTTACATTTTTGAACCTCCTATTGTGAACAAAGAAAAATTACCATACACTTTTTGGACAGATATGATCAAATTCGATGAATTGCAAATAACGATGCGTCAAAAAAATGAATACTTCATTTCATTTCTAAAAAAAATAAGAACTAATTCACAAACAAACAATGATATACAATATATCAATAGTATTTTCTATCACCAACCCCCGATTGATCCGACATTCCCATTTCTATTCTACACCAACAAATCTGTACAACAACACAATACCAAAATGTTATTAATCGTAACTGGTGAACCAATCTTAATAAATGCAATAGACAAAGTAGATGAAAATTATGGTAATGTAATAATGTATACCAAAAAAATCCCCCCCAACAAATAATACTAAAACTCAACATGTTTGTTGAATTATATGCGGGAAACTATGACATAAATGATGGACTAGTAAACGACACCGATGGAATTTTCAAAGCATACACACCTACAAACAAACTAGATATGCTATGGATTCAATTCAATGACTTGACTATTGGACAGTCTCAGTCAACTAAATTAGCACATCTATACACCAAAAATATTTTGAAACAATGGATGCCAATACCGCGAACTACAAATCCTCCATCGATAAAAAGAAATTCATCACAGATAACAATTCAAAAATAATTCCCAGTGCAACTAGCATGTGTATGAACAATTCATAGATCACAAGGCCTTACACTGGAAAAACTTGTATTTGATCCATTCAGAGTCAATAAACATGGTCTGGTCTACACAACACTGTCATGCATTTGAGATATTCATTCTCTCTATTTACTAAGTCCACTTACAAAAGATAATTTTAAAGTACACGACAAAATTATATATGAGATGCATCGACTCCACACAGAAGCAAACTGGGAGATCGCATTCAAAAATCCTATTAGTACAAAACACATTACTATCACTATTATCTCGCTAAACACAAGAAGATTAAAATCACATATCAATGATATTACCAATGACTATGATTTACTAGAAGCCAATATACTATGCTTAAAAGAAACACATACCAATCATTTCCCTGATTTACAAAAACTCAAACAATTTCATTCATTGACTATGTATCATTCTTACGGGCTACTCACCTCAACCAAAAAGTATATAGAAATTAAATATTCACAACAATACTATTCAAATAAAATAGAAGTTCTACAAATAGACCTACTCATATCTACCATTCCACTAAAATTATTTAATGTCTACTCACCACCGATTACAAAAATCTCTTTGATTATAGACATTCTACAAAAAGTACTAAACAATGTTTAAACCATACAAAACATAATAATTGTTGGTGATTTCAACATTAATATGCAGAAAAACAAAAAAAAAAAACAAAAACAAATTAGAAGCATTTTTCAATACAATTAATATTAAATGCTTACTCGATATAAACAATTCCTTCCAGCATTCACTTATTGACCACATCTGGTCAAACATTGATAAAATATTTTGCAAAATCTACAAAATAGAAACATATTGGAGTGATCATGATTGTATATATCTATTACTCAACTTAGTCAAAAAAGAGGATGCAATCAATGTAAGTACCTATACTTTCCCCTCGATCTTATGCCATTTTATGTTTTTTACTTTTTGCTTTTCAGTTCTCATTTCTTTAAACTCTACACACACTTATATTTACTTGTTTTTACTATGTTGTAGGAATGAAGACCATAAACAAAATTGAAAGTAAGAAAAAAAATTAAAGGAGAACAACTCATACTGTAAGTATTTTGAAAGATGTATTCAGTTCTAAAAAGTTTTAAAAGTATTTACTCTATTACCTTTCATATCCCTAATTTCATTACGCCACTATTTATAAACATTATGATATGCACATGATCGTTATATAGAGACTTCCCATTATTTGTATATAAGTTCTAACCATTCATACACTCTTACGATTGACCAGTACATTCATTTATAAAAACCTATGATGTCTCACCACTCAATATGCTCAACCTCCTCTCTCTCTAATCTTACCACCATTCTCTAATTAACTATCCTTCAAATGTCATTACAAATGCATTTCGACTGGCCTTCCTACGCTCTCTCTATTCATGCACCCAAAACCTTCTTTGTCATGATGTTGGAGTTACACATTCTCTCTCACACATTTCTCCCAACTCTCTCACTTTCTGACCTTGTTGCCTACAAACTTGTGCTTTCATATTCTTTCATCTTCCTTAAATGGTCTTTATTTCCTCTTTTCAGTATCTCTCTCAAATGATTATACTCTATTTTGTTCTTCAAAAAATAATGACATAGTTACATCCTCACGACATGGCTTTTCAAACATACTTCAATTTATGGTTCTTGCTATCTTTTATGCTCCTTTGCATTCAACCTTCTTCACAAAGGCTCCATAGTTTCATTCTAATCAAAGTATACTTTTCTTCACTGGATTAAACGCTACTTTAAAGATTTGATAAAACTTGTCACGAAAATAAGTATAATCTCATCTTCCTTAACCATCTCACTATCTTTTACAAGTTATCATCACTACCCTTTTGATGTCTTCATAAACTCTTATCATTGCAATCTTTACAACTCTTTCTATTTATTATAACCTACAACCTACAGACTGTATTACAAATTTCTATTAACATTCTTAATGTACATATAGTGTTCATTCTCTTCTTTTACATCATTCACTCCCTCATGTGATTTACCTACCACTATACTCCCCATTTTGCTAAACACATCTCACATTACCATCTCCCCCCAATTCTTGTTTTATGATGCATCATTTCACTTATCCTTTTTTCATTCCTAAGCAACTTTAACTAAAAAAATCAAATGCCTTTGCACACCTAACAAGGATACTACAAATACAATTTCAATTGAAGAACTAAATGCACATCAAAGTGGACAGCTCTTCGAAGGTGATGTCATTGTCACATACAAAACTCATCTGGACAAGGAAAAAGTGCAATAGAAGTATTTTGTGAAGACCTCACTAACGTGAAAGGAGAAATGACCGTAACATTGAATCTTACCGAACATTTTATTTCAATTTTTGAAAATAAAATATTTCCTGGAGAAAGCATTCGTGTCACAAATTTCCAAATATCTCCAAAAACTGGTTATGACTATGGAGATTGTGAATGTATTTTGCTATTGACTCAAGCAAGTAGAATTGAAAATTTATCTCAAGTTTGCAAACAACATATGTTCATTCCTAGTACCACAATATGTCTTCTCCTTGAAAGCACAAAGCAGTACACCGTCGGATCACTGGGAGCCATAGTTGTCGGTGCAAAGAGGAAACCATACCAAAATACAGTGGATATAAAAGATGGAGACACAAAATTCGATAATGCACAGGTATAGTGTTCTAAAGACCCACCTGCAATACAGGAAAAACTTTCTTCCAAAAATGTCTAAGTACCATAATAAATATTTTGTTTATCTAGGTATCTTTTCATCCAAGTATGCTGCAACAATATTTCAACATTGAATAGCGTTTCTAAACCAAAGACTACCCTCTTGTGCTCTTCAAAAACATAGTCAGGCGAGCCAATACAAAGGAACCAACATTTTACACTGGGCAGTCTACATATATTGAAGAGATGGAACACAAAGAGACAAAAGAAAGTCTTCTCAAATTGCTGAACACAACATATGAGGTATGCTTTTGAAATTACTTTAACACTTCTTGCTTACTATCCATACTATAATTTACAATTCCAACTTTAATAATTTACAATTTTTTCCCAAACTTTCTGATCTTGGACAAAATAAAATGACTTTTCAATATCCGACACACAGGTACATGGAGTACTTCGAGTGGCAAATGCCTTCTCCATGCCGTTTCAACCAACTTGCTCTAAATGCAACTGCAACATTGTAAACTTTGGCACACTAAAGAACAAAATGGCTCATTGCAACAAGTGCAATGAAGAAATAGACTACACATATACACATTTCTTAAATTGCATCCTGACCACTGAAAGGAAAACCCAATTGGAATGTACTTTGCGTAAGGAAATGTTTGCTCATATGTTTCCACAGTTGTAAGAAATTACATATGAAAAAAATGTACAACACAAGACAAAAATACTATTTGCAGTTTGTCAGTTACAGAAATAAGAAAAATATATAATCAATCAAGATAACGTCATCATTGACTTTGATGACAGTACACTGCCTTGTATACAATCATCAAACCAGGTATGCGAGATATATTCAAACTCATTTTGACATTGCAAAATTGCACAAGTTTTTATATAAATCAACACTTTCTAATTCATCCTTCTCCACACTGTAGACTAATCATATTTTATTAACTTTGCAGATGCTTCAGATATAGTTCGAGCTCTGCCAAACAATACATTTGCACAAAGAATATATCGCGCCATTCTATACATGTCAACGCTATAAGTTTGGGTTCCAAACCTGCAATAATACTCATTCCCAGTTTAAGATATAAAGACAATATATCTTAAGATAATACCGTACTATCTTACGATAGTACAGATCTTTTCTTATTTGTGCTTTGAAAAAAATTCTACTAGTCGTTTTGAATTTTTGATACATCTATTGTAAATACACTGCACTGCTGAAGAGTGCAGTCCTTACCTTTAATTCACAAAACACTAATATAATTTTGGTTTTCAAATGCTAAGTAAAATTCATGTTGTGCAGTTCGTGGGGGACCATAGCCTAGATTACTGTAGACTTGCTGGTCATGTCGTTGTTGTGCATCCATCTGTTTTGTGTTAGAAACCTTTTCTTATAATATAAAGAGTTGCATTAAGCATTCGATAGACATGAGCATCCACATTGTCTATTATTCATATGTAATTTCTGTATTTTCTGATTAATTACCTTAACTCATCTTTTATAAACTATACGCTACTATCTCTGTATTGTTAGGCACAAAGTTTATTGCCAGTGGTGTAACTGAAGAAGATAAGCCCACACTTCCTCCACCACTGATATCAACATTTCTTGTGCCCTGCAAAGGCGCTAAAGAAGCCTGTATATGATTATTATTACTGCCATTAACTGTATCTGTTTCTTCAACATTAGATGCAACTGCCCCTACTCTCACATGCTCTTGCTCCCCTGCTCCAATTATCCTAATAGACACCTCAACAGATCCCCCATTGTATGCCCTGTCCCTGAAGGAGCCACCTCCAGCTATCAACCCAGTTGTAGCCTCACTATCGTGGCGATGAGATCGACCTCTCAAAAGCCCTGAATACTCCAATAAAGCAGACAATGGTGCCTGAATCAGATTTGCAGCAAAAAAAGTCATCCCATATCTTCTTGTACCATTGCTCCTAAATCCTCCTTCAGTGTTCCCTCCATACCTTTTTTATAGTGAAATACTGTAAAATAAATTACAAATAGAATGACAGTCATACAGTGGAATGCCAATTTTACAATATAAATTTTATTGACTTCCAAAAGTGGATTCTTCATTCAAATAATTTAATATTATTCAATAGAAAGATACTGATGTCCGCAATTGAAATATAACACTTTGCTTGGTATTTTACTAATTTTAGTTGTGGTCCAGTCCCTTTTGAATCTTTCTCACTTTGAATAAGTTCACAGAAAAAAAGGAGACTACACTGAGCTTTATCAGAATATGATATCCTACCATTTTTTATGGGCTTTAGTGGTAAAATTCTTTTCAATTATTCCACATCCAATGCCTTTGTAGTATCGAAAAAAATTCTGATTCGTATTCTACCATTACATTCAGCTTTACAGGAAACGAATAAGCAGAGCTTGTCAAAGTAAAATTCAACAAAACTTTGTGCACAACATTTCAATAAATATAATATTGTATCAAACCTTCGAAGCTATATTTAAGATACTAGGGAACCAAAAAACACCTTTAGGTTTAATTTAATTTAATAAACTACGGACTGTTAGTTTCTACAGTATGGTTGCATAACTGCAACAGATTCAATTTTTGTCTTCTATTGCCTATTTGTTGAAACTATTTACCTTGCTCTCTCACAGACATTACTCACAATTTATTAAAATTAAAACTACTTACATGAATTAAGGCAAGTACTCCCACTTCCTGACACTTGTTACTCATGTGACACTTGTCAAATGACTACAATTATGTATAAACCCTAATTTTCAATAAATCTTAGCTATCCATCAAATTATCTATTTTTATCTTTGATTTCCTTTTTGAAAATACATATATAGAGGTCTCTCATCCCATTTACATATGCTGAAGTTATGATGGACATTCAATTTTCTATTGGGTCATCTCTGTCATACAATCATGTTGCTAGTTTTATATAAGCAACTATACCTAATATATCAAAGAAAGAGTAAAGAGAGTGGGGGGTTCAATTATTCTTCTACCTCAATATAAAGAATATTAAACAAGGTAAAAGATTTCATATTTCTTTGAATCTTTGTGTTATTACCCTACTTCATTTCTTGTAACTAGTGGGACACTTGTTCATATTTAATCTTTATTTTTTGAAAGTTTTTCTAACCCCATCTTGTTGTTTTTTATATGAAAAAAAAGTGAGGATAAATTTTAATAAAAAAGGTAAAGAAAAGTTATAGGTTTTAAAGATTATATTATATCTTTAAAATGGCTATAATTTTTGTTATGATATTTTACTAGCATTTGTGGATAATTTCAAGATGCTACAATGTAAATTTGAGATTATATCTTTAATATTCCTCAGTTATTATTACATTTTTATTTATGAGATTAAAAAATGATGAATAATCAAAGCTTTTTTAATTAAATATTTTTCATAAATCTACTTTTTCGGATACAAATCAAGAAATTTTTTAGATATATTATATTTATAGAAAAAATTGAAATTTTTTAAAAGGGGTTTGTTCTCTACATTTTTAGCTTTGAGTGAAAAATATCATAAAATAATTAAATTAGTTTGACTATGTTAAAAGTATATGAAATAGCAATATTGTGATGGAAATATTTTGCCATTGTTGTAATTTGCTAAACCATCTCATTCACTTGTTGAATGTGTTGTTGGAAAAGTATTCATTTTATCTACTTCCTTATCACATGTGTGTGTGTGTGTGTGTGTCACTAAATATTAGGTCGTATGATGGTGTCCAACTAACTATAAAAAATGACATGTTTGAAATAGATTGTACTCCATATAACCAAAGGCAATAGAATATTGTGATCTAAGTCAAGGAACTAGATTTTGGTTTGAGGGTTACTTATTTTGTTTTGACGCTTTGGCCCTATTTATAGATGTTTAGTATTCCTTTTGAAGAAGGTGAATTACATATAGAAGGTGAAAGATGTGAGAGTAGC
Source organism: Thuja plicata (assembly GCA_018584345.1). Lineage (NCBI taxonomy): Eukaryota > Viridiplantae > Streptophyta > Pinopsida > Cupressales > Cupressaceae > Thuja > Thuja plicata. The sequence goes on from MU227547.1 coordinate 676,236, forward strand.
CCACATGAATGAAGAGAAAAGAGAGGAGGAAATGATCACGATGGACCATCAGTTGGTGAATGAAAGTGATGAAGAAGAAATTACCTCACAAGTTGAGGTAGTAGAAGAATAAATAGACCAAAAGGAAGAGGTTGATGAGTGCTCGGTATTTTATCAAGGAACAAAAGATGATGGTGTGTTTCTTGGAAAGAAGATTGAGAGAATTGAAGAGTTGTTTAGTGCAGCAACAGATAAAGTTGCAGTAGTGGATGTTGAAGAGAATAAAGAAGATTTAAATGCATAAATGGAATGTGAGAAGGTTGTAGATGATGAAGATGAGCAGGAGTGGATGTTGGAGCACTAGAAGAGCATGAGGTAAAATCTGAAAAATATTGAGATAGTTTGACAAGTTATTTGCAAGTTTGAAAGTAAGAGAAAGTGAAAATGTAGAATTGCATATAGGTGTTGACTATTTTTGTGCAGCGCATGCTCAAGATACTATACGATATTAGTGGAGATGGTCAATTTGTGGTGAGAAAGATTCCATGAAGGAGAGGAGAGTAAAGAGTATTTGGAGGAGAAGAAGAGAGAATCTTTGCTAGAGGAGGGAAGTCTATAATGGATAGGAGTCCACAAGAAGGAAGAGGAAAAGAGAGAGATATTAGTGCAGGAGGTCAAACTATGATGGGCATAAGTCCATGAGATAGAAGAGGACAAGAGGACACAGTTGGTGGAGGAGGTTCGCAAGAGTCCCAACTAAGTGTCGAAAAGGGTAGAAAAAGAAGCTATCTATGTCTACATCAATGATGGAGTTTGTTGCAGGTTGCCAACAACCTAAAAGAGTACTCCAACTACTCCACTCCATTTTGTTAGTCTCATTGACATTTTTTCACCATTAATCCTCTGGGTTGACCTCAAGATCATAGAGTTCCAGCTGAGCATATGTGTAGAGTAATTGATTAAAGATATATCAGATAAGGCATATTGGTGTAACATATCTCAGGTTATACTGATATGGTCTTACTATTCTTCAATAGGGCCAAGGATGGTATTTTGGCAAGACAAGTCTGTGGTCTCACTAAAATCCAAAATAATGTATTTATCAGATTTTAGGGTTTGATATTGGCATAGCTGGTCTCATCTCTTGCCGATGGAATCCATTGACGTAGCTTGCACTATTGGATGGGAGGAAAATTTAGTGTTCGATATTCCAATGGGATGTCATTGGTTGAATTCTTACAAATGTCAGTTGTCATCGGTGTATCATAGGTTACCTTTTTGTGCATTCTGATGGCCAGGTAAAAGCACAATAATCTGTCACCTTTTAGGCTAACTTATCAGCATAGCTGAATTTTAGTATTTCTAACTAAAAATTAATTTTGGTCAAACATATGGTCTAGCTAGATTCATTATAGTTAAGTTAGATAAGTGCTTTAACGTTTCCAATTGGAATTGTATATTAAATGTTTTATACCAGTTTGAGTCCAATTACCATAGAAATAAAATTATTTCAGAAAAGTAACATTGCAATAAATCTAGGTCTTTTTAATGATATTTTTAAAAAATACAAAAATACCCTTTTGTAGAGATCAGAGTCAAGAATATCTCTTATAGATTTTACAGTGTTTTAATTAGACATAGTCTATTATAATTTAAAAATATTGCAAGTAGGTATTTTAATAGTCAAGGAGATGTTGATTCAGAGAAAGAAAAAAAATAGTAAAACATATTAAATAAATTTGAAAAATATATGGTGCACTAGAAGAGAGAGTCCTCTTCAAGAATATATATATATATATTTTTTATTGGGATATATTTGTTATGAAAAATATGGCGGGAGATGAAAACTGTCAATTTTAGGTGAGTTGGAATTTGAATTGTTATAAAAGAGAAAATATAGGTCACAAACCAATATTTATTTCTACATGCACTAGCTATATATGTCATCTATAACATATTTTGAAATTAAGGGAAAAAATGTTTATTTACATATAATTTTTTGGTGGGAACTAGACCCCTAATTTTCAGTATGTTTCTGCAACTGAAAAATTATCTTTAAAAATTAAAAAACCATATCAAAAATTATTCAAAAAAAATATAAAAAAAAATAATCATAAACGTCATCCATTTTAAAACATTTTATTAGCTTACATCATCTTCAAATTCCAAACATAAATGTCACTTTTATACTATTGAAGTTGAACAACTTTGATTTTGTTAGCCTTTTCCTTTATAAAAGGGTGACAGATTATTGTGCTTTTACCCGGCCAATGTTTTCCTAATGATAATGTCGGCAGATCTCTCACCGATAGGAGGGAAATGGTTGTCTATAGATTTGGGTGTTTGAAAAGGTGATTTTATGTTTCAACGATGAGTTTTTTTTTATCGATAAGTGATAGGCAAGTTGTTTCGGAAAGACATCTTTGGGTCTTGTCGTAATAATATTTCTTTGAGCCATCAGCGAGTATTGTGTTGATGGGGTTAATTGTAGGGAAGATGTTGAGATTTTTCAAAGTGCCATCGGTGTATGTCACACCGATGAGTCTCTTCGTATGTATAGCTTGCACTGTTAGAAGAGATAAAATCCAATGGGCTAACAGTGTATGGTATAACGATTAATCTCATTGGGGAAGCTTGCTCATGGTCTTGCCGATATCTTCAGAGGAAGCAATAGAAGAAATATCTTTATCAATGTAATTTATCTAGGCTTCGTCGATGTTCAATGGTCTTTTAGAGTAGAATGTTTCACTCATTCAGAGGCAGTTGGTCATCAATGTAACTCTTTCCAATGATTGACGATATCACTTTGGCGCCAAGAACATATAGACTCATCAGAGAGGTTGTGTAAATAAAAAATAGAGAAGAGGTGATCACATTTACTCATATAGTTGTATTCAACAGCTTATCTTCTCTCATTGACCATAAATTCATGTGGCACCATTACTACAGTATGGCTTCTAGCAGGCTCACCAGTCACTTCATGACCAATGGGGTTGGCTTTCAGTCATTTCTGTCATGCCATCAAAGTAATCATCGAGTACTAGTTGATGAATAGGCTTTCTCTTCTGCAATAGATAATTTATTGTTTGGATTTTTCTATCCCTTTAGTGCTCAATTCAGAAATAAAATTTCATCTTGATCTAATCTTTCTATAACTCAACCCTAGTGGGGTTTGAACTTCAAGTGATCTTCTGAGTTATGCCTGATCTATAAAGGAAATCTTGTACATTTTGTAAAGGGTTCTTCTATGTTTCATTTGCAATATCTATTTCTGAAACTACAATCCCTTTTCCTTCCACTAATGAAACCTCATTTTTTTACCTCTTCTTGTCATTTATTACCAGTGCATATTTCTTTCCTAGTATTAAGTGTTTCTCCCTTTTTTCCTAGCTTGTATATTGTGTTAAAAGTTCTTATATTTATTATCTTATGAATTCATATTCCCTGGTAGAAGTTGATAAGTTATAGAATATATGCATGTCTTTGGGATAGAACTAGACTTAAGAGCAGTGTATGTTGAGGTTTTTATTGATTTCAAGTGCATCTATAGGAAGACAGAGTAACCAATGACCAATCTGCTATATTGCCTCTCTTCTTGTTTCTTGATTTACCTTTCTGTTATCCTCAAAAAGAGTATTCCCATACTTGCGAGGTTGTCTTAATGTTTGAGGAGGTCACCTAGGTTGTTAACCACCATCTCAGAAAGGGTGTAGAATTTTTTGCTAACAATTTTTGGCACACCTGGTGGGAAAAAGTTTCAAGTTGTTCAAGAATACATGTGTTGGCAAGCTGAATTTACTGAGATTCTATGACTAGTTTTGTGTTTTCATTATGGAAAAAAATTCATATGGAGTTTTGATAGTCTTCTCATAAACTTTGAAGATCATAATCTGGCTAAGTATAGAAGACAGTACAGACAGAGATATACCCATTGATCAGAGCACTAGCGCACGTGAGTATGATTGAGTCAAGGTCTGCACCTTTGTATATAATCTTTTGGATATAGTGTTATGCTAAATCTATACACACATGTTCAGATATGTCAGTATGGTGAAGTTACAGCAAGTCTAAGTGTCACTAGCAGTTCAACGAATAAAGCATGGAGCCGACTATAGTTTTAGTTTAGCGTGTATTAATTTATTTTGTAATGAATATGCACCTATTGTAATATGTTTGTAATCATGTTATTATCATTCATGTAAATACGCTTGAGCCAATTAATTTGGAAGCGTTGTGTATGTTGATTTTGGGCTGACTAAGTCTTAGTTTCTGTTGCGTCTATTAAAGCATGTATATATACTTGACATGCAATTTTGTATTGAGAAGAAGAAAAAATCAAGAATAGAAGAAGATATATACAGAAGAGCAGTATGTGTTCAATCAGTATGAGATAAAGCTCTACCATAGGTTAGAGTTAAAGCACACAAAAGGAGTTGATCAAACATCAGTGTCATAACAACAGTTCACCTTTCAGATATTGTGGGTATCTATTATCATAAGGTTGTATCCTTCTTCTTACTGAGCAGTGAGCTCTGGAAATGTGTCATCCACCTTTAACAGGGTTTGTAAAGACTCCTAACAGAGTCATTGTACTCTGCATTGTAATGACTGCTCCTAACAGGGAAAAGGAACTCTAACAAGTTCAGAAGACTAGTGCAATTATTTGTGGGTACTAATTCCCACCGAGGTTTTCCTCTGATCAAGGTTTCTCCGTAAACATATCTTGTGTTATGTGTTATGGTTCATGTCCTTTTCTTATTAAATATTTTATCTATTCTATTGGGCTAAGTTTCAAGTTGCTGAAATATAATTAATTGTTGAACACTGATTCACCCCCCCTCCCCCCCTCTCAGTGTTCCCATTCTTAACAATTGGTATCAAAGCTTTGGTCCTCTAAGAGAAGTTTAACCACTTGAGGAGATCATGGATTCAGCAAAGGTGAAACATCTACAAAAAATTATTGAAGCAGCTCTTGAAGATCTTGAAAGATCTGAAAATGAAAATGAAAAACTAAAATTGAAAGTCAATGGATCACAAGTATTCATCAAGAAACTGAGAAAAGATTTGAAATATTGTTGTACAAATGATTTGGGAAAAATGGTCAAAAATTTGAATGAATAAAACATGTCTCTAAAGGATCAAATTAAATATTTGAATGAATAGATAACTGATAACCAGATACCTCTTGAAGAAAAGACTAAAGAAAACAAACAACTAGACCAAGAAATTATGCAAGCAAACCTGAAAATCTTGGAGTTGGAGAACATCAAGACAAATATAGAATCTGAGTTGATAGAAGTCAAGAATCATATTGACAAATTGTTGGTGCTCAAAAATGCTGGACCGTTTTTACGCCAATTGACAGGTACAAACAAGTGCCTCTACAATTCTGAATCGATCAAGCCAAGGCTGGTAGGCCTGAATCAAATATGCTTTCTAACTACAAAAATACATGCACAACAAAAGCAAATCCTTCCAAAGGGGTTAAAAATCCTTTGGAGGAAAATAAACCTAAAATCCTAATTGTTAAATAGTGCGATATCTAAACTAAATCTTAAAAGTATTACTAAAACCTAATTGAATGCTTTGTAAAGAGAAATATCAAATAAAAAATATAAACTACAGAAAGAACAAAATGATAATTACAAATGAAATGAGATCAGTGCCTGATGCCAAATTGGGAATAGAGTCGATTATATTCAATCACATGTATAGTCAGAGACGTTTTTAAGGTAACTCACTCCTGTAAAGCGAGACCATCATCCTACAGGCTTCCGTTGAATCACAAATTCAAAATAATTTATACAATTAGTCCTATCAATTTTAACCCAAATTAAGAGCCCGAAAGGAACAATGATAGGTTCACAGACCTTGCGATTGCTATTCAAATTGTACAAATTAACCATAAACAAATAAATCAAAGAAAGAACACAGTAGGATACCCTGGTTCATAGAGTAATCTAAAAAACTAATTGAAAATAAAAAACTATATAACCTCAAAAAGCATAAACCACTTATCTGACATTTGCATTTGAAAATTTG
>MU227547.1:683168-738653 GCA_018584345.1 Thuja plicata
TCGCCACCTTTTTACTTAACTACTTTATTTATTATTTTTATAATTATTTTATTTCAAAATATACATGCATTAAATTTATTGAAAATAAGATAGGGACATGCATACACACCTTTTTATCATTTTAATTGTTAACATAGGGAAATTATATAAAATATGAAAAATGTATACTATACTTCCCTGATGTCTCATTCCTTTTGAACCTAAAATTTTCAGTGTCAACATAAATTACACACAACTTATGATCTAATACAATCACAGATTTATGCATAGAAGATAAGAGGTGATACCACTCGTATTGGATACAATGAAGCACACATTCAAATCAATGCAATGCAAGAAAGAAAGAAAGGACAAGAAGAATCTACAGAAGCTAAGAAAACTGAGAATCTTGCAGAAGCTAAAGAAGAAGGGTATGTGCAGGATCATGGTATGCCAAACTAGGCCTTAAGTGGCAATGAAAATTTAGAAAATTAGGTTTAGAAAAGTTGACATAAAAATTTGGACAAATTATCAATCTTATATAAAAAAAAATGTGTAAGAAGAGAATCTGTAGAAAATTGAATCTAGTTTCTAAGCTACTATCCCTTCTTTAAAAAAAAATATTCTATATGGTGAAATTTCAAATTTCAATGCAGTAGTATGAAAATTTCAGGAAAAAGATAAGAAGAAGGTGTATGTCTGACCACCTTAAACACAATCAAATGATAATATTTTTTTACAAGATTTTAGATATAAGTAGTAGACTCATGTTCAGATGTGATGCATATTTTTCTGTAATTTATTTTCAAGTAAATAATTAATTATGATTTTTCTACTACAACTTTTCCAGAATATAAAAAACCTCATGTTTGACCACCTTAACTTAGTCTAAAATTCATCAAATTGAACTTTTTTTAGTTTTTAATTGTAGTAGGAAAAGCATAGAATGTGACTCATGTTTTGGAATTCAAAAATGTTATACCGTTTGAAAGTTATAGTTATTTTTCAATCAGTCTATCAATCAGGACTAAAAAGATAAGAAGTAGGCGTATGTCTGACCACCTTAAACACAATCAAATAATAATTTTTTTTACTAGATTCTAGATATAAGTAATAGATTAATGCCCAACGCATATTTTTTTGTAATTTTTTCCCAAGTAAATAATTAATTATGATTTTTCTTCTACAACTTTTCCAGAATATAAAAACTCTCGTGTCTGACCACCTTAACTTAGTCTAAACTTCATCAAATTGATTTTGTCTTTTATTGTAGTAGGTGAAGCATAGAATGTGACACATGTTTATGTTGGAAATATTCTTGGAAAGCTACAACGGAAACAATTGTTGTTTTGTCATTGATGTCAAACCTTAACTGGTGAGACTGTTGCTATATGTTTGAGTACTATATCTATTGATTGATGAAGGAGATTTAACAAGAAGACCAAGTGGAATGGTTGAGTTATGAGAAATTACAAGGGTACTTGATCAGTTTGCACATTGGCAAAGTAATGAGTTGTTTATATTTTGATGACAGTTTACTGTGAACAGTCTGTGCCGAGAAAAGTCAGTAATGGCCGAGCATCAGTAAATTACCGAGGAAACTAGTGATGACCGAGCGAAAGAACACAATGTTGGCCGAGCAGTAGTATTTTGGTAATTGTTGAGATTTGAGATCTCTGGATGACATAATTGATTTTACTGGGATATGTAAAGTTAATTAAGGATAAGCACGATTGATCCACACTATGTAAATGCACGGGTAACCGTAATTAATGCATGGATCAAAGATTTAATTAGTGGTTGCATTGGAGAAGGAAATTAAATGTAAAGATGGAAAGATCAGTTGGATTTGAACTAACATAAGATCTATGATCTTGATTAAGTGGAAAAAGATCTACCTGACCTAGATGAAAGAGGTATATGATAACCTCAGGAGGTTATTCATGAAGTATGTTGAGAGTATGCAAGAGGATTGCATAGTTAATTGACTGATTGGCATGATCTAGCAGAGAAGGCTGAACAGAGAAGTAGAGAGCTGGAAGAGTGATTGCTTGAAGGATTTCCAAGAAGACCTAAAGATTGAAATGAGAATGGAGAACACTTAGTAAATTATCATTAGAGCTGAATTGGATCTAGATTTGCAAAGTAAGTTGTATGTATCAGATCACACATGCTGATTACTTTCTAACCATTGTATCAGTCAAAATCCTTTAACCAGGTTGACCTAACAGTCATTGTATAAATTCTTTAGCAAGGTGACATTCAGGTAGAATTTTCTAAGTCCTCTAACAAGGCCACTCGTAACAGGGTGATTAAATCCTTTAACCAAGTCACATTTAGCAGTGTGTTTTGTAACCTTTAACAGGGTTGGTTCCTAACAAAGCTCACTTCAGAAGAGTGAAAAGTTGATAGCATGTTATTGGTGGGTTTTCCCATATTGGGTTTCCACATGAAAATTATGGTGTCAACTTGTGTGAATGTTTATGTTAAGTTTTACTGTTAAGTTTCTACAAGCTGATTAACATCTGAATAGTAAACTACATATGTATGTTGTTGTTTTATGTTATTGCTGTCGAGAAAATCTGAGTTATCCAAATTGGTATAAAGTTTTAATTGGCACATCTAAACCTGAGGATAAGTGATTCATCCCCCCCCTAGCCCCTCAGTTTTTTCTAAATTCATTCTAACAATTGGTATCATAGCTTTGGTCTCTTGAAAATAGTTTGAAGGTACTTGGAGCAAAAGATCAAGATGTATAAGGAGGTACCAAAGTTGAACAAAGATAAATACCCTACATGGAAGAGTTTGATGAAGTTGCATCTGGTTGGTATTGGTGATTCAGCTAAGCACTATGTTGAAAATGCTTATGTAGCCCCCACTGCACCTACCATAGTTGCATAGTTAAGAGAAAAGTAGGAACACAATCAAGCAATGTTGGAGATTGCATCATCGCTGAACTATCATGAGTTTGAAGACATAAAGAATTGTTCAACTACAAAGAAAATGTTTGATACCCTAGAAACCATCTATGGAGGTGATACAAATGTGCTAAGAGCCAAATCTGAAAGATTAAGGGGAAATTTTGATGAAATGAAAATGCAAGAAGGAGAAAATATAGTTCAATATTATGGTAGGATAAAGGAAGTGGTGAATGCTATTAGAGGAGCTAAGGGAACCATTCATGATAACACCATTATTGGAAAGGTATTAAGGACTCTTCTTCCTGTATATGCTATTAGAGTCTCTACAATTCAAGAGTTAATATGTAATCCTAACAATAATTTGACTTTGGAAAGTCTGGTAGGCAGACTTACTACATTTGAGATGTCAAATTTTGATAACTACACTCCACAAGCTATTGAATCTGCATTCAGATCCCAATTGGTCCTTAACAAATCAAAGAAAGGAAAGAAATGTGTGAACATTGACAGTGACACCACAGATGATGATCTGGAAGAACTTGAAGCGCTCATGGAAAAAATTCTATCTAGAGGAAAAGGAAAATTCAAAGGTAAACTTCCTATCATATGTTTTTCATGTAACAAAGTTGGTCATATTGCTGCTAGATGTCCTGATAATAATGACAAAGATGAAGGAAGGGACAACAAGTACAAAGATAGAAAGGATGGCCAAGACTTCAGAAGGTATATAGATTACAAAGACAAAGGTAAGAAATCTTGTTATATCACTGAAGAAGCCTCGAACAATGATTCTAACAATTATGATGAAAATGATATAGAAGTTGTGTATGTTTCTATGAAAGATGATTCTGATGATGATGAGAAAACTGCACTAATTTCTTATATGAGTAAAGGTGACCGTTGGATTATTGACAGTGGTTATTCACATCACATGACTGGTGATAAAGATAAATTTGAGATAATAGATCAGTGTAATGGAAATTATGTTAAATTTGGTAATGATGCACCATGTCTTGTTAAAGGGAAAAGATTAATTAACTTGACTGACGAGATCAGATGTGACAATGTATATTGGGTTGATGATCTTAAATATAATTTATTGAGTGTTGCAAAGTTAAATACTTATGGTTACAGAGTTGAGTTCCATCACAGGAAAGAAAATATCTATGATGCCAATGGTGAACTAGTTGGAGGTGGTGAGCAGACTAAAGGTAACTTGTTCTATCTGGACTTAGCTAATGAGACATGCTTGTTTGTATAATATGATGATGTTTGGTTATGGCATAAAAGGTTGTGTCATGTAAACTTTGATAAATTGGTAAGCATAATCAAATTGAAAAAGGTTAGAGGGATGCCTAAGTTAAAGAAACCTGAAAAATGCAATGTGTAAGCAATGTCAATTGGGAAAGATGACTAAGTCTAGTTTAAAGAGAAAAACTCATACTTCTGAGGAAATTCTGGAATTAGTTCATACTAACCTTTGTGGACCCATTGGTGAGAAAAGTTACTGTGGAGACAAATATTTTATTCTATTTTTTGATGATTACTCAAGAATGATGACTGCTATGTTTCTTAAAGAAAAATCTGACGCATTCCAGTTATTTAAATGGTACTTGGCAAAAGTTGAAAAGGAGACAGGTAAAAATCTAAAATGTCTCAGATCTGACAGAGGAGGTGAGTTTATTTCTAATGTGTTTTCAGGTTCTCCAATGACCGAGGGATAAAAAGACAGATGTGCACACCTTGGACACCACCACATAATGGTATTGTTGAGAGAAGAAACATATCTATCATGGATTATGCCATAACACTAAAGATAGAGAAAAATGTTGCACAGAAATATTGGAGAGAAGCTTTAAGTACAACACTCTATACCCAGAACAAAGTACAAGTTGAGAAAGGTACTAATGCTACACCTTATGAGCTATGGTATGGATATGCACCTAATGTAAAATATTTCAAATTTTTTGGAAGCAAATGTATCATATTGAAGGATAACAGAAATGGGAAACTTGATGCTAAAGGTAAGGAAGGCATATTTCTTGGTTATTCAACGACGAGTAAAGCATAAAAGTGTTTGAATTCTAAGACTAACAAAATTGTGGAAAGTGAAAATGTTAAAATTGATGAGTATGCGGAAAGAAATGAAGCTGAAAGCACACAGGAACCTAAGAGCTACAAATCATTTGTCTATATGGATGAGGAAGATTCTAATACATTACCACAAACTAAGAATGAAGTTGCCGAGCAACAGATAGCACCTGCCGAGTCACAGAATGAGGTTGTCAAGCAATAGGAGGTAATTTTCGAGCTATGTAATGGAGATGCCAAGTCGTAGAATTAACCTGAATTGGACATGAATGGTCAACTTGAAGCAGAAAAAGAACCTACTCTAGCAAAGTATGTAAGGAGGCACCATAAAACTAATCAAATCATAGGATCAAAAGATTCTGTAGTTATGACAAGAAGTAATTTGAGAGAAGATACATGCTTACTATGTGATTTTGAGCCTAAAATAGTAAAAGATGCTTTAGACAGTGAAGATTGGATACAAGCCATGAATGAAGAAATTGAATAGATTGAGAAGAATAAGACTTGGACACTTGTACCTAGGTCGAGTGACAAAAACATAATTGGTACTAAGTGGGTATTCAGAAATAAGATGAATGAACATGGAAAGGTAACAAGAAAAAAAGCTAGACTGGTATGCAAGGGTTATGCACAAGAGGAAGGAATTGATTATGGAGAAAAATTCACCCCAGTTGCAAGATTGGAAGGAGTAAGAACCTTACTTGCATATGCAGCCTACATAGGTTTTAAAGTCTATCAAATGGATATGAAGTCAGAATTTCTAAATGGAATATTAGAAGAAGAAGTATATATTGAACAAGTTGATGGATTTGTAGACCCAAGCAAGAATAATATGGTTTGCAGATTACACAAAGCGCTATATGGATTGAAGAAAGAACGAAGAGCATGGTATGTGAGATTGCACAATTATCTAGTAAAGATTGGATTTGCAAGAACAAATGAAAATAGCAACCTGTATTTGAAGACAGAGAAAAGTAAAGGTACTTTATTGGCAGAAATTTTGGTTGATGACATTATCTTTTTTGGACAAGATGTGTTATGCAAAGCATTTGCAAAGGAGATGCAAACTGAATTTGAGATGTCTATGTTTGGTGAGATAAAAAAATTTGTTGGCTTACAAATATATCAAATGAAGAATCGTATCTATATTACTCAATTGAAATATATCAAGGAGATACTAAAAACTTTTAGAATGGAAGATTCAAAACTAGTGAGTACACCCATGGCTACTGGACAAAAGTTGACAAAGAACGATGATACAAAAGAAGTGAATAAAACACTTTATAGATCAATGATTGGAAAGCTGCAATATGTTGTACACAATAGACCTTATATTACATTGGTTGTTTGCATTATTGCAAGATTTTCTGCCAATCCCAAAGAAACTCATATGATGGTAGTAAAAAGGATTCTCAGATATTTGAATGGGACAAATGAATATGATCTGTATTACAAAAAGAATGATAAGTTTGAGGTTAGAGTTTATACTGATTCTGATTGGGCTGGAAATGTGGATGACAAAAAAAGCACCACAGGAGGAGCATTTATTCTAGGAAAAAGATTAGTTTCATGGACAAGCAAGAAACAGTATTGCACCTCACAATCTACAACTGAAGCTGAATATGTAGTAGCAGCAGTTAATTGTTCTAATATTGTGTGGTTGAAGATACTACTAAAAGGTATGAAAGAAGAGATCACAGAACTAGTTTTCATATATTGTGATAACACGAGTGCCATTAATATTTCTAAGAACCTTTTAATGCACTCTAAGAAAAAGCATATAGCTATCAAGTATCATTACTTGAGGGAGCTAGTTTAGAAGAAGGAAGTGAGAATGGAATATGTGAATAATAAAGAATAGTTAGCAAACATATTTACCAAGGTAGTACCCAAAGATGCTCATGAGTATTTGTGAGGTAAATTAGGGGTGATTACCCTAACCAAGGCTAATTAGTTTAGAATGACATTGTTGCATCAAATGTTATATTCAGAATATTTGACACATTGATGCACAGACAATCACACTTTAGGATGATGCCTAAAGATGTGAAAGATAGACAAAGATAGAAAAGAGGATCAGTCATAAGCAAGATGGTAGGAACAATATGATACCAAGTTTAGAATAGAAGAATCTGCATGATGAAGATGTCAAGGTCTTTGGCATTGTTGTCAAAGAGGGAGAGATTACTGAAAAGATTACAGAAAATAAGATAAAGAGGGATATGTTTACTAATAGAGGGAGAGATTAATGAAAGAAGGAGTCTACAGATACAGACACAGAGGGAGAAATTTTATAAGACGAGAATAAGAATGAATCTAAAGATATTAATGAAGATTTTTTCATATCAAGGAACATAGGAAAACTTTTTGGATTGTATAGTAACTATGGTTGAAAATTATTGTTTTATTGTTTAGTGTTGTTATCAATGCCAAAGAGGGAGATTGTTGGAAATATTGTTGGAAAGCTACAATGGAAACAATTGTTATTTTTTCATTGATGTCAAACCTTAACTGGTGAGACTGTTGCTATCTATTTGAGTACTATATCTATTGATTGATGAAGGAGATTTAACAAGAAGACCAAGTGGAATGGTTTAGTTATGAGAAATCACAAGGGTACTTGATCAGTTGGCACATTGGAAAAGTAATGAGTTGTTTATCTTTCGATGATAGTTTACTGTGAATAGTCTATGCCGAGCAAAGTCAGTAATGGTCAAGCATCAGTAAATTGCCGAGGAAACTAGTGATGACTGAGCGAAAGAACACAATGTTGGCCGAACAATAGTATTTTGGTAATTGTTGAGATTTGAGATCTCTGGCTGACATAATTGATTTTTTTTGGGATATGTAAAGTTAATTAAGGATAAGAAAAATTGATCCACACTATGTAAATGCACAGGCAACCATAATTAATGCATGGATCAAAGATTTAATTAGTGGTTGCATTAGAGAAGGAAATTAAATGTAAAGATGGAAAGGTCCATTGGATCTGACCTAACATAAGATATACAATCTTGATTAAATGGAAAAAGATCTACCTGACCTAGTTGAAAGAGGTATATGATAACCTCAGGAGGTTATTCATGAAGTATTTTGAGAGTATGCAAGAGTATTGCATAGTTAATTGACTGATTGGCATGATCTAGCAGAGAAGGCTGAATAGAGAAGCAGAGAGCTGCAAGAGTGAATGCTTGAAGGATTTCCAAGAAGATCTAAAGATTGAAATGAGAATGGAGGCCACTCAGTGAATTAGCATTAGAGCTGAATTAGATATGGATTTGCAAAGTAAGTTTTATGTATAAGATCACACCTATTGTTTAATTTCTAACCATTGTATCATTCAAAATCCTTTAACCAGATTCACCTAACAGTCATTGTATAAATCCTTTAGCAAGGTGACATTCAGGTAGAATTTTCTAAGTCCTCTAACAAGGCCACTCCTGACAAGGTGATTAAATCCTTTAACTAGGTCACATTTAGCAGTGTGTTTTGTAGTCTTTAACAGGGTTGGCTCCTAACAGAGTTCACTTCAGAAGAGTGAAAAGTTGGTAGCATGTTATTTGTGGTTTTTCCCATATTGGGTTTCCACGTTAAAATTCTAGTGTCAACTTGTGTGAATGTTTATGTTAAGTTTTAATCTTAAGTTTCTACAAGATGAATAACATCTGAACAGTAAACTACATAGGTATGTTGTTGTTTTATGTTATTGTTTTTGATTAGATCTGAGTTGTTCAAATTGGTATAAAGTTTTAATGGGCACATCTAGACCTGAGGATAACTGATTCAACCCCCCCTCTCAGTTATTCTAAATTCATTCTAATAGTTTCAGATTTAAAAAATGATATACCATTTGAGAGTTATAGCTATTTTTCAATCAGTCTACCAATCAGAACTTCTTTTTCACATCACCACTTTTTGGCATACCATGATCCTCCACATACCCAGAACCACCTAAAGATGAACGCAAGCTAGTTAACCAAACTTGTTATGCCTGTAACAAGAAAGGAAATATAGAAAGATATTGTAAAGAGGTGAGACCTTTCAATGGCTATTGTTATTCATGCAATAAATTTGGTCATAGAGCTATATATTGTAGCTCAAATCAAAGAAATTAGACACAGCAAAATCAAAGAAGTCTGACTTAGTACAATTAGAGAAATCAACTACAACAAATTTATTAGAACATTACATGTTAGATATGCAATTACAATGGACACACAACTAAAAAATGCAGCATGGTAATTCATATCAACAAGCCTCCAGTCATTTGTCACTCTTGTAACAAATTTGGACACATCTCAAGGTTTTGCAGATCTAGAGCGCAAAGACAAGAAAGACCTAATAAGTCTCAAGGATCACTATTTGAAGAATTTGGAGAAGTCAAGTTTGTGAAAGCTATAGAAGATTCAAGCAAGATTTGGGTTGAAGTAAAGAAAGATGATAATTTTGACAAAGTGGTAGATGCATCCGTAGTGGATGCACCTTCCATTTATGGATAAATGACCCTCATGGTCATATGGGGAGGTAGATAAGCTCTAAACCCCTGATTGGCTGGTATACCCACCTTTAAGTATGCAGCTATGTTTTTATGCACTTGATCACAAATTGAAGAATTATGCAAAAGTGCATAGCTTGTACTACAATGGGAACTTGAGAGAACAACTGCAGAAGTCAAGACTGAAAATTATGATGATTTTCAAAAGAGAAAAAGGAATAAGTCTAGAGAAATCACATCTGCGCCCTCAACTACAATTGATTTGGGATCCTCTCCTCCCTCCATTCCAAGAAAGCTGACCAGAAGAAGGAATCAAATATGCACTAGCCACCCATCCTCAAGGAAAACTCAAAGCAAAGTAAAGAATACTCAAGCACCTCCTAAGGTAGGATTCAAACCTAGTTTGGAAATTATGAGAACTAGAATCATTGATGAAGGTAGGTTAGATTCAATTGTAAAATTCTATGATAAGTATCAAGAGATTAACAAATTAGAAATACATTCTATGATTATTACACATATGATTAAGTTCAAAAGGTCAGTTTTGGAACTTAAGGCAGTCATCCTAGACAAAATATGGAACATGCTTAACTCTTTGAAAAGACAGGCTTTAGAAGAGGATATGAGGATAAGAGAGAATACATTAGATGACTTCCTTACTATTTTTTCACTTGATGAAAATTTGATACTATTGGAATTGGTAAAGCCTCATCTAAGATCTAAGACCAGAACTTTACAGATAATAAGTAAAGAATATGAGTTGGTTGCAAAGGAGACTGAGAAAGCATTTGAGAAAGTGTTTCTAGATAGACACATGTACCCCTCAACTGTACCTATAACCAAAGTTACTCCAGTTCCCTCCAAGAAAGGAAAAGAATAAAAGATCCCTAATGTCCCTATTACAAGTCCACAGGATTTTGCGCCCAAATTCTCGTCACCCTCTGATATAGTTAAGGACACAGATGAATTAATTATGATAAATGATGTTGAGATAACCATGTCAGCCTTAGATAATGATTTGAATAAGTTTGTAGAATCCTTTGTGAGTACTGAAGAAGCTGAGATGTTATGCAGTGATAAAGCCTCTTTGCAGGAAGATGAAATCCCAACTAATGACACTTCAGGACATGTAATTGAAAAATAAGATAAATCTAATGTGTCACCCTCTCTTGAGATCCCAGTGAAGAGTAAATATATGGATGTAAGTCAAAATTCAATCTTTACTCCTTCTACCAAACCATCTATTTCATTGTTGTCAAGTTTGACCCCTGATACATCAAGCCTTGATTCATGGGGAGAAGAAGATCTGATCAAAATAAGTGCATTGGCCATGGAGAAAGAAAAAGAGAAGAAAGTAATGAGAAATCCTCTCTTTCTTGAATCAGTCAGCATTTTAAACAACTTGGTACCTATAGATAAGAAATTGGAAAATATTCAATCAGTTAATGATGTCAATAGTATTTTATCAAGCTTCAAAGAAAATTTCACAAGTCTAGTAGACTCAGCAACAAAAATTGCAGAATACAAGTAAAATAAGGAAAGGCTAGATGAATTAATAAAGAATTTATCATTAGATCTCAATTCACTGAAGATTTGTCAAGTAATTATGAAAGAGTTAGCAGAAAAAGGTAGAAGATTGATAGCTAATTGCATGGACAAAGATAAACTCACTTCAAAACATACCAAGAAGATTGAGGAAGCAGACATCTTGATTGAAGCTGTAAGGAAACTAGTTGAAGACTCTTCTGAAGACATCAATGTTTGTAACAACATCTACCAACATCATTGTTTGTAACAAAATCTACCAAGATAGAGATTACCAAGATAAGGGAAAGACAAACACAACTAAGAAATGCACTTGCGCCCTCCTTAGATGTATTGAATCAGTATATCAGGTATATTGACGCAACTATTGCTACATATGATATGTTAGGATTGGATTATACTGAGAGGGGGGGGGGGGTGAATANGCCCTCCTTAGATGTATTGAATCAGTATATCAGGTATATTGACGCAACTATTGCTACATATGATATGTTAGGATTGGATTATACTGAGAGGGGGGGGGGGTTGAATAAGTATAATAGCACTTTAAATTAATTAATTAGCCACTTAAACATTAATAATACATTTTCAGTAAAGTAAAGAACATAAGAAAATTACACAATACTCATAACACCATGGTTTGTTTATGAAGAAACCCTAGCCAAGGGAAAACCCCAGTGGGGATGATACCCACAAGAATGTACTAAAGTATAATTTCCCTGTAAGGAGACCTAGCCCCTTTAGGATCTAAATATTACATAGTACATTTCCTTTTTAGAGGAATAAAAACCCTGCTAAAGGTTCACAACACCCTGTTAGGGGCCTCTGAGCTTACAGCTCTTACAATATAATTTTGTTACAAAAGGTTCTCAGTCATGAACAAAACAAGCATCACAAATGATTTGATAGTTCCTTTATATCTCTTCCATTCTCTTCTCTTCCATTTTTATGCCTTCCCTTCCAGATAACTATTACATACACATACATAATCTTTACCAAAAAGATCTTACATATATATCTTATAACTTTACAAAGTCGACTCTCTAGATGAATATTACAAATATTACAAAGTTGACCTACAAAACACAATATATTTAATATAGTGAATATCAAATGCATAGTCGGCACTCTTGCATAGTCAATGTATAGGATATCAACAACCAAAATACAACTTCGATTGCCTGCAGTCCAAGTCATACTCCCTCAGTCTTCGTTGTTGTCCAACTACTTTGTATCGTTGTTCTTCTATAGTCTATATGTCTTCAAATTCTTATAACTCATCGTAAAATTAACCAAATCCAAATTGATCTTAGGTGGTGGTCATAAATACTCCATACTATCTTCCTCTAAGGTCTCTTACCCTAATCCATTGATCTCTATCTTCGACATCCAAAACACTTCTGTATCTCTGCTACTAAGTCAATTTTTGAATCAACAAAACTTATCTTCAAAGTAATCAATCTTAAACCCTGATGTGTTTCCATAAATGAAAACCAAAAAGTGAATCACATTTACCAAAATAGATCACTTTCCAACAATCTCTCCCTTTGGCATTGATGGTAACACTTAAAAAAATATCTAAGTGTTCCAACTAAACCAAATTGTCTCTTCTTCTCCTTATCTCTTCTCCATATTTTTCTCTCTTTCTTTTATATATCTTTTTTCAATTCATTTTCTTCTCTTTTTCATCATTTTTTTCTTCTCTTCTCCCCCTTTGACAACGATGACAAAGGTGCTTATAAAACAATAGGTCTTAGTTCCTACTTACCAGTTTTAGAACATCCTGAAAAGAGTCTTCCAAAATCTTTACTTTTGTGCTCCAAGTCTTGAACAAAATCTGACTGATGTAAATCAAACCATTCATTGCAAATGATTTTTTTTCAGCTTCTTTTAACTCTATGGGAAAGCCTTTGGTCAATGAATCTACAACCTTCTCCAAATCTGAGAGATGAGCTTCAAGTATGGATAATTTCAGAGTAATAAAGCTCTTCAGCAAATTGAATCTATTTAATACTCTCCCTTTCTCATTATCCAATACACTGATCTTGGCCAATATCCTTGTAACTTTTGTGTCTAGTTCTATTGTGGATTGTGATTATGTTTCACATCCATCCATCAAGTTGTTCATAGTTTCTCTCTCCTTGACAATAATGTCCTCAACATTTTGAATGTGTCTAATCAGATTCATGTAATAGCCAAATAATTTTCTCCCATGTCCAATGCAGCTCTTTGCATTTGTCAAACAAATTTTTACAATGCTGAAGTCCCATGAGATGGACTTGTAGACTTCTATCAGTTTCTTCTCTGAATATGTCTTCTCAGCCTTCTCTTCTACAATCTTCAGCAAATTTTCATAGTGCCCATCAAATTCATCAAGTGTAATCTTCATTTTTTCAATATCATCTTTGTGCTGGAAAACTATAGGTACTGGAAGAAATTTATTCATGGTATCAATAGCTCTTGAGATTAATTTTTCCTTCTTATCTCCTTTCTATTCAGATCTTTCCTTTTCTTTGTTTAATGCGGTTAATGTCAGTTTTACCAATTCAACTTCATCCATGCTATCCACATTATCATCAGTGCTTGAAAACAATGAAATAGATGGTGAGTTTACTTATTTATTTTCAACTCTTTTTTGTTCTATCTTGTGTTCATCATCCTTTTTCTATTCAACTTCATCTGTAACAGAGGTGTCCAAATTTCTTGCAAAAGGGTCCTTCTCATGTTTTGAGGGATCAAGGGTCACTGCCACACCAGAGACATAGAAATATGGTGGAGGATCTACTTCTCTCTTCTCTGTAGAGGTCTCTATCACCTTAGGTCTTTCGCCCATTCCTAATTGTGTGGGCGATGTTGTTTTAGGAGGTGAGGGTTTTCTAGAAGTAGAGCTGATTAGAATCTTCTCTAATACCTTCTAAGTTTCCTCAGTCGCTTCATCATAATTCCTTCCCATTATCTTCAATAGTCTAATATTTGTTCTTAAAAGAGGTTTCAGTTCTTTGAATATTCTATCCCTCTCTTGTACTGATAACACAGGCATCATGTTATCAATTTCCTTATTTTTGATATGATCATCCTCAATCTGTGCCAAGTGTTTTTTGCTCTCCAATTTGCATATAGATCTGTGGGTAGACTTCCTTCAATTTATAGCTCTTCTTGAAGGTAAGAAAATGCTCTATCACAATATCTTGAATCTTTAGCTTGTCTGAGTCCTCATATCTGTCCTAGTATTTATCAATTGAAACCAATTTACCTTGTTTAATTGCTCTTTTCCATCATTTTCATGTCAGGCTTCCATAGCTTTTCTATTTTCTTTTCTTCTCGTGATGTGCTTTTCTCTTTAGGCTTGCTTGATATTGTAGCTCTAGGAGTGAAAACCTTTGCTTGTTCTATTTTCTGTTGTGTAGGAGGTAGACTATCTACCATAACTACCTCAGGAGTGATAGGGGCATCAGTAGTTCCACTTGCTACTCCAAGAGATCTCTCTTCCATATTTATTTTGACTCCTTTCAATTCCTCTTCTATCAGTCCAACTTGTATACCACAATCATGAATAAGTTTAGCAGTTTTCCTTTTCCTTGGTCCTCTAGACTGTTCCTCTTTCACCTTTTCTAAATTTTATTCATAGGTTCCCCATCTTTCTTCTGTCATGTCAACTTTTGATGTAAGAACATGTTCTACTTGCATGGTGAGTATTTCAGAACTCACTTCATAGCCCATGGGGTAGCACCACTTCTTCCTAGGTGTAACTGCTTCAAAACATACACAATTAGTTTCAACCATGAAATAGATTATATCCTTGTACTTTTCCACAATGTCCTCATGTAACCTGTATCTTGTCTTCATCTATTTCTGTAGAATCTTGATCATGGAAAATAGTTCTCCATCTACCCAAGTATTATTCTATCTTTTGTATCTTTGTGAAATGAGTATGCCAGTGGGTACTCTAGACTTCCAACCACTAGGATGTAAACTAGGAAACTTGTGCTCAATGTGAATGAGCATATGCATCAACAACAAACCAAATCTGAAAGCTTTACTTTTATCCTTCACTAGCTTCACATTCTCTAGAAATTGTTGAGCCAGAACTTTGGATAGGTTATATTTTATGTTTTCCTTTACCATTCTCCATTCCATCATGATTACTCTAGTAGATACAGAGTTAGGTCTGCTACTATAGTATAATTTTTATCCGAGTATCTTGGCAATTAATCTCACATCTTGTTGAAAGATGTCGCTTACTATCATTTCCCTCCTGTCCCATTTAGAATGTGTTAGGGTTTTGACTTCTTTTTTAACATGCTTCTCCGCAATAGGTATAACTATAGTGTTGTCTAATCTAGTGATCTCATGAATTAGGTCACTACAAATCTTCACAGGATGGTCACCAATCCATATGAGCTAATCATGAACCCTGCTCATCAATATCTTGAACCATTCATTTTCATCGAACTCGCATAAATCCATAATCTTCATTATGCTCAACTGACTAATGTGTTTTAATTATTCCTTTATGATTCCTTTCTTAGTCATATCTTCCATTTCAGTGAATATTTCATTGTCTCCCAATGTATCATACTTACAATGTATGTAAGCCCTAATGTCTTCTATGTGCAATACGCCATGTGGGGTTTTTGAAAATGCTCCTTCCGAATCCTATTCACGAGACTTATACAGATTTTTATTGAATTTGTATCTAGGAAGATCAAAAACATAAAAAATGATAGGTACATCCATAGCTTAGATGATGTAAAATACCTTTCTCTGCTAAGATCTGAGTTTTATGCTCTAATCGATCACACACAGCAAATGTAGAATAGTCTGAATGCTTCTACTCTCTGATCTCCTTAGCTTGCTCTTTGTCAAATGATGAATAGATAGGTTATCAAATGGTGCTTTATACAAGTTAGGTTATAACTCTCTTTTTCTCTTTAAACTGTCCAGTTGGCTGCTAAATCTCGTGAACAAAATGTACAAGTCAGCAGATGGTTTTCTCTTAGGTATATGATTCATGATGTTGTCTTAGTTCACACATAAGCTCACATGAGCTTAATCAACAAATTTCAAGGCAGGATAAATTCTGGTGTTTGTATCCAATGCTCCCCCTAAGGGCATGATCAACAAATTAGGTCGATTCTATCTTGCTACATTTAGGTGAAGATTCAGTAGCATCTACTGAATCTCCCTGAACTGATGTCTCACTTATTCCTTTGATTTGCCAAATCTTGCCACTATTTTTGTCTTCTACTTTCTTAAAAAAAAATTCAAAATAATTCTTCACATGTGCAACACTCTTTCCAGTATCATTTCCATTCTTCTGTGAATTCACACGAGGTGGTGTTCTTCTATTATCTACTCCATTATACCTGCAAAACTTTGATATATTTCCTGGATTATTGCATTTGTAACATATAGGAGGTCTTCTTTCTTGATTAACTTGTAACTTACAATACTTCACAATGTGCCCAATGTTATTACATTTGTAGCATGTAGGTTTTGTTTTAGGTTTTCTTCCATTGTCTTTTCTATATCTAGATTGATTAGGTCTTCTGCATTCAGTCTTCTTGTGCCCATATCCATTATAGTTAAAACAATAACCAGAAAAAGTTCTAAAAGGGGCATTACCTCTGTAGTCTCTCTTCATGTGTCCAAATCTATTACAACCAAGGCATCTACCTCTAAAAGGTGTGATCTTCTCTTTAGGTTCTTCAATAGATGGTTTCTCAACATCAATCTTCTCATCTAATTTCTCTTCCTAATTCTTTGAACATTCAACTTCATTGAAGCCAATACCAGTCATATCACCTTTAGGTTTCTGTTTGCCTAGTTGTTCATCAATCAAGTCACTGCTGGTGTGAAGTTTCTCAATGTGTTTCTTTGCATCAACAAGTTCACCTTTCATAATATGATTATATTTCTCCAATTCCAAGTATTTGTTCTTGTAGTTGTCAGCCTCATCCTTGATTTGATTCAATTCATTGTTTAAGGTTTCTTTAATTTCCTTCATAGCATTCTTCTACATCTTTACTTCTTTAGCCATACATTTATTTTCAAGTTTTAGAGTCTCAATTTCTTCTTTTAGTTGCTTCACCTGATCTGAATTGTCCTCATCTGAATCTTCTTTTATCTGGACCACAAGATCTTCTCTTTGACTTCTGGAAAGCTCAAGTTTTTCTTTGAGTTTCTTTATAAATTTCTCAGCTCTATGCATGTTGAATCTCAATTCTCCATTCTCTTATTTTTCTTTATCAAGGTCTTCAAGTGCAACATCAAAATTCTCTTGCAAAATGTCCAAATCCATTCTGATCTCCCGCAAGCTATTAGGCTTTCTCTCCAAGGGCCAAAAGCTCTAATACCAATTGTTAGGATTGGATTATACTGAGAGGGGGGTGAAACAGTATAATAGAACTTTAAATTAATTCTTCAACCACTTAAACATTAATCATACATTTGCAGTAAATTAAATAACATAATAAAATTACACAATACTCATAACACCATGATTTTTTTATGAGGAAACCCTAGCCAAGGGAAAACCCCGGTAGGGATGATACCCACAAGCATGTACTAAAGTATAATGTCCCTATAAGGAGACCTAGCCCTATTAGGATCTTAATATTACATAGTACATTTCCTTGTTATAGGAATAACAACCCTGTTAAAGCTTCACCACACCCTGTTAGGGGCCTCTAAGCTTACAACTATTACAATGTAATTCTATTACAAAAGGTCCTCAGTCATGAACAAAACAAGCATCACAAATGATTTGATAGTTCCTTTATAGCTCTGCAATTCTCTTCTCTTCCATTTGCATTTCTTCCCTTCCAGATAACTATTACATACACATACATAATCTTTACCAAAAAGATCTTACATATATAGCTCATAACTTTACAAAGTCGGCTCTCTAGATGAATATTACAAATATTACAAAGTCAGCGTACAAAAAAAAATATATTTAATATAGTAAATATCAAATGTATAGTCAAGGATATAGCATAGTCAATGTATAGGATATCAAAAACCAAAATACAACTTCTATTTCTTGGAGTCCAATTCATACTCCGTCAGTCTTCACTATTGTCCAACTGCTATGTATCGTTATTCTTCTATAGTATTTTTGTCTTCAAATCCTTATAACTCATCGTAAACTTAAAAAAATACAAATTGATCTTAGGTGGAGCTCATACATACTCCATAATATCTTCCTCTAAGGTCTCTTTCCCTAATTCATCAATCTTTGTCTTTGACATCCAAAATACTTATGTATCTCTGCTACTATACTTAGTCAATTTTTGAATCAACAAAACTTATCTTCAAAGTAATTC
This sequence comes from Thuja plicata, assembly GCA_018584345.1. Taxonomy (NCBI): domain Eukaryota; kingdom Viridiplantae; phylum Streptophyta; class Pinopsida; order Cupressales; family Cupressaceae; genus Thuja; species Thuja plicata. The sequence continues at coordinate 701,528 of MU227547.1, forward strand.
ATCTTAAACCCAGATGTGTTCCCGTAAATGAAAACCAAAAAATGAATCACATTTACCAAAATATATCACTTTCCAACATGATCAAGGCCCCTACATGGATCTGGTAAAGATGGAGAAACTCACCTATGCATTATGCACCCATCTTCAGACTGTAGATGCACTTAAGGTGTTTTGGCAGCAAGAAGTCAAAAACCTTCAGATTGCATATCCAGATGTGTACTCTGAGTAAGTACTTAGAAGACTTTAATTTTTTGGCACCTTTGTCATTATTGTCAAAGGGGGAGTATAGTGTATAAAGGAAAGTAGTGTATATAGCTGAAGATATGATGTATAGTATGAGGAGATTATATCAGTATAATTGCAGTTTTTTGTGTTAAGTCAAAGTTTAGTAATTTGGCCACATTCCTTTGTTGCCATTAATGACAAAGGGGGAGATTGATGGAAAGTTTACTTTACTAAGATTATATGACTAGTTTTGTGTTGTCATTATGGCAACAAATTCATATGGATTTTTCACAGTCTGCTCATAATCTTTCAAGATCATAATTTTGCTAAGTATAGAAGATAGTGCAAACAAAGATATACCCGTTGATCAAAGCACCAACGCATGTGAGTATGATCAAGTCAAGGTTTGTGCCTTTGGATATAATATTTTTAATATAGTTTTATGCTAAATCTATACACACATGTTCAGATATGTTAGTATGGTGAAGTTATAGCAAGTCTAAGTGTCACTAGCAGTTCAGCGAACAAAGCATGGAGCCAACTACAATTTTTGTTTAGCATGTATTAATTTATTTTGTAATGGCTATGCACCTATTTTAATATGTTTTTAATCATGTTATTATTATTTATGTAAACATGCTTGAGCCAATTAATTTGGAGGCATTGTGTATGTTGATTTTGGGGCGACTAAGTCTTAGTTTCGATCGCATCTATTAAAGCATGTATATATACTTGACATGAAATTTTGTATTGATAAGAAGAATGAATGAAGAATATAAGAAGATATATATAGAAGATCAGTATGTATTGAATTAGTATGAGATAAATCTCTACCAGAGGTTAGAGTTGAAGCACACAAAAGGAACTGATTAGACAGCAGTGTCATAACAGTAGTTCACCTTTTAGATATTGTGTGTATCTATTATCAGAAGGTTGTAGCCTTATTCCAATTGAGAAGTGAGATCTGGTAGTGTTCCATCCACCTTTAACAAGGTTTTTAAATACTCCTAACAGAATCATTGTACTCCGTATTGTAATGACTGCTCCTAATAGGGCAAAGGAACTCTAACAAGTTCATAAGACTAGTGCAATTATTTGTGGGTACTAATTCCCACTAGGGTTTTCCTCTGATCAAGGTTTCCCCGTAAAAATATCTTGTGTTATGTGTTATGGTTCATGTGATTTTCTTATTCAATATTTTATCTATTCTATTGGGCTAAGTTTCAAGTTTCTTAAATATAAAAATTGTTGAAAACTGATTCAACCCCCCCCTCTCTCAGTGTTCCCATTCTTAACAACATGTTGGTTAGATAGTGTCAAATAAAGAACTTCAACATTCATGCTAGGAAATCAGTGCTTCTCTTAGCATTTCATCCTTCAAGGGGCTCACATTCAAGGACTTTTCCAAGGATAGGATTTAAGAAAGAAAGATCTATGGTCTTATTGAAATCCAAAATAGGGTGTTCATCTAGGATTTAAGTGTGTGAGTTGAATGTCCAGGGAGAGTAATAGGCCAATCAAAAGGCCCGTGTAAATTTTAATTTGCATATTTGATTGCATGTGTGAATTGAATAAAATTATGTTTCCATTTTTTTTATTTAAGAAGCAATAGGGAGAGATTTTATACATCAAAAGGTACCAAATCCATAGGTTCTAAGTGCATAGGAAGAGTTCCAAATGTGGCGCATCTTATGTCAAGATACAGGGGTAAAGAGTGAAGTTGTGTGAATAGATCGCCAACTATGAGATGGTTCACACTTTAGAATGTAAAGTGGTTGTAGAGGAATCAAAATTCGGTCATTGCAGGTGTGCCAATTCCTAATCTGTTGACATATTTTAGAAGAGAGTGAATGTCTGAGAAAGATTGCAACACATGAAAGGATGAATCTAAAGAAGAGGACAAGATAGTTCATGAGGAGGCTTGTATTGATTTCATTCTTTGAGGTATTTTAGAAAGAGATCTATGGGATGTGAAGATTCCTAATGAAGAAGGAGATTTGCATTCAAAGGGTGAAATAAATAAGAGAAGCCCTTAAGAATGAAGAGAAAAGCGAGGAGGAAATGGTCACGATGGACCATTAGTTGGTAAATTAAAGTGATGAAGAAGAAATTACCTCATTGGTTGAAGTAGCAGAAGAAGAGGTAGATCAAAATCAAGAGGTTAATGAGTATCTTATATTGATCAAGGATGGACCAGAAGAGTATGGTTTTATTCTTGGAGAGGAGATATAAATAATCAAAGATTTTTTAAGTGTAGTAGAAGAGAAAGTTGTAGTAGTGGATGTCGAAGAGGATAAATAATATTTGATTGTAGAAATGGAATTTAAAATAGATACAAATGATGAAGATGAGCATGAAGTAGATGTTGGAACAGTAGAAGAGCGTGAGGTAAATTTTGAAAATGTTGAGGATATTGTATGATAATGGTGGATGTGGTCCATTTGTGGTGGAAAATATCTTATTAAGAAGGGGAGTAGAGGAGAGGAGAGTATTTGGATGATAAGAAGAGAGAACCTTAAGCAGAGGAGGAAGGTATATGATGGACAAGAATCCACAAGAAGGAAGAGGAGAAGAGAGCTATTGGTGGATGAGATTAAACTACTATGGGAATGAGTTCACAAGAGGGAATCTATGAGAACATGACACACTTTTTGGAGGAGTTCGACAAGTGTCTCAGCTAAGTGCTAGAAGAGGTGGAGAAAATATTTATGATTTTCTACATTAGCAATGGAGTTTTTCGCAGGTTATAAGAAATGTGAAATACTATTTTAATTGTTGTGCTCCATTTTTTGATTCCTAGTCACAAATTTTTTCCTACTTGGCATGTTTAGTAAAGGAGTGTCCCAATAGTCAATCGATCAACACTTCTCACTTTAAATAAAAAATTATATTGTTAAGTCTTCTAATTATATTCTTAGCATTGGGTGTGATTGGTGCAATTAGATGTTATAACTTGTAGATGCACTATTAGAAGTATATGCAAATGTGGAGGCACAGACCTGGCATGTGGATTGTTTAACAAAAATCCTTATTGAAGGTTTTTATCTTGGGATGCAAATATTGCAAATCATGTACAAAATAAATTGTGAGAAAAGCTTTTTTAAACTTTTTTCAAATACATTTGGAAGAAATAAAGCCAACGTCCACAACCTCTACCAAACATCCTGTTACCCCATGCTAGAAATTAGAGCTTTGGAACCTTACATAGACATCTATTAAATAATTTTGGAAGTGATTTCTATTCAGACTTTGTAATTGCAACTACCCTTACATACATGTATGTGAAATGTGGAAGTATAGATCTAACAATGACCTATTTACAGTGTACTTCAATGTTGATTTCAATGATTGTATTGATAAGAAGAAGACATTGATAAAATAAGAAGTAACAAAAGAATTTACAAAGGCTAAAATGGTGGAAGAATTTAAAGGCCTATAAACTGAAAAGAATAAAATACATTGATGCATAAGAGTAAATGAAGCACCAACATATATAACAATGAAAGAAGTATAGAAAATTCTAAGAAGTAGGTAAATCAAATGCCCTCCACTGATCAGGAACCAAAATATGTTGAAAAAATTCAAAAGATAGACAAATAAATCAACAAGAAGGGGTGTATTTTTCCATTCACAAGAGGGGTTTGGTGTGTCAGATTAGAGAGACCCCTACATGAAGTGAGAGGTCTGCATAGTGTGGTCATTATAGGGAAGAAAATAGGGGATTTTTCAATGTATGTGAAAGTAATATTGGGAGTAATAAAGAAGGATCACCCAAGAACAAGGCATATTATAGTAAGAGAAAGGAGTGTGGGGTCGCATAAGAGAGATTTCTATCCATAAAAGAGATATTGAGGATTTAGGGGTTAAATTTTGGAATGAGAATTAAATGTGTAGAGAGATTAATAGGCCAATGAGAAGGCCTAAGTAAATTTTAATTTGTATATTTGATTGCATTTGTGAATTGAATAAATTTGTGTTTTTTATTTTTTTTAATATAAGAATCACTAGTGAGAGCTCTTTATTTCACCATCCTAGCTCACAAGTGTAAGCATGCTCTAGACACGTATAGCCTTCATATCTCTTACACCTATCTCACCCACATGTGTAGCCTGCATATGTCTTACATGTCTAGCTCAAACATGTGAACATGCCTAGCACTTACACTTTATGTGACAATTGTCACATGACTAAAACTTTGAATTCTCCTTAAATCCTAGTCCAACAACATTACATCTTTTCCCTTGATTTTCCTTACAAAAAAATAAAAATTGGAGGCCTCCTTAAATCCAAGCCCTCATCAACATTACATATTTTCCCTTGATTATCCTTATGAAAAATCTATAAATTGGAGGACTCGCCTTCCATTTATTCATCCCATCATATCATATCTTTATGCTACCATTTTTTTATCTATCCTAATCATCCCAACATCATGTTGTTGTTTGATTAAGCAACCACATTTCACCATCAATATATCACAAAGATAACTTCAAGTACATCATTTAGTGCACTCCATTTCAACTCTATTGAAGGGACAAAAAAGAAAAAAAGTAAAATTTTTCATTTGTTGCACTTGAATCATTGTATTTTCACTTTTTTTTTTCCTTGTCTTGAATAATATTTTGACCCCAATCCAAAATTAATATCTTATATGTTTTATTTATAATGGTTCTCATCTTCTCAATTGTTAAATTGATAACATTATAAACATCTCATAAACATAAACATTTATATCAATATAATGGATCATACTCAATGTAGTCTTTATAAAGGTTAAGATATTCTCAACAGAATCCATGCTAAAAAGTATCTTTTGAACTATCACAACTATTATCTTGGAGACAAATTAATCTGAATAACCTATTAAAAAAAATGAAATAAATAAAATGAAAGAGGAAAATGAAAATTATTTTAGAAAATAAGTTAATTAATAGAAACATATAATTTTTATTTGACATTTTACCTCAACTCCAATTTCAAAATTATTTTTAATGTCCTAGAACATATGATGATTGGTGGACATTATGATCCTTTTAACTTCAACATGCACCTATTTGATCCATTCAATTTTTGGTTACTGTATCATCCTAAAAAGTAAGCACTTGATTAACTTGTATATTTTAAGGACCATTTTGCACTTATTTTAGTGTGTTTTCTATAATAGGACCTTATGTGGACACTTAAGTTCAAATATGGGTCCTCTTTCTCCTCTCTCTCAGATCTATCTTACTTAAAATTGAGGATGACCCTCATTTCTAGGTGTGCTCTTCTATTTTTTCTCCTATCACATAATTCATTTCATCACCTAGGCCCTATTGCATTATCAACAACCTTTTTCTTATCTCTAGACCCTAGAACTAGTTGTCGGCTTGGGGCCTATACCCTGAGGATACCTGGGACCCCTTGACTTAATTTGGCCCTTTTTCCTAGGGTGCACAATATTCCAAATATTGTGCACCTAGGTGCGGGATGTTTGAAATGTTTTTCACCATGGATTTTGGGCCCAAATTTGAATTGGAACCCTGAGTCATCCTTTTGGAGGTATTTTATTATCTATAGTCAGCCCATGCATCTGGATCTCTCTGATTTTCTATAAAAGAAAGATTTCCACTTCATTTTCAAGATAATAATCAATTTCAAGGTGAAGCCTTGATTTGAATCTATCTCATGAAGTGAAGACTTGTGGAATCAAAGCTATAAAATATCCTCATCAAGAAATTAAAGAAAATTCAAGTGTAAGAAAGCTACATTAAGATTCAAGATCCATTAAATTCCTAGCATCAATCCTTCCTCTCAAGCATTTAAGGTGATCTTCTCCATAGATCTAGATTATTTCCTCATTGGTGGTCAAGTAGAGGAGTTTCTATTAAAAGAGGAGTCATCAAACTTCATATATTGTTCTCTTTCTTCTCATTTTAGCATTGATGAATTTCAACATCTATCAAAAAAGGTTTTATGTTTTTATGATGATTCAAAATCTATTTCATAAGCATATTTTATTACATTAAAAGAGGTCTATGTATCACAAAGGTATTTAGCTACTTCATTTATCAGATCTGATCACTACTTTGTCTGCATACTTTACTTTTCAACTCATTTCAAGGTTGATTCCTAACCAGGGGTTTGATTGAGGAAAACCCCTTTATCCAACCTTTTTCCCCATTTTTCTGTGTGTAGGCACATGTCAAGAAGTCGTATTTTCAGATCTGGGCTCTACAGGTCCTGAAATAGGTCTCTACCAAATCTAGAATAGAATCATCAGGTATAAACCATTTTGAATGTTCAACACAAAGGTATAGAAGGTTCGAAACATTCTGCATCCTTAGAAAATTAGTGAAAATTTCTAGAACATTTTATAGCTCTAAGATCTCAGATTTGCAATTACATATTTTTGTGGTACAATTGCATACTAGAAATCAAATCTGAAACTCTATTATCCCTATTTCACTTTGAGATGCACACATTTCATTTTTGTTTCCTCTTTAGCATTTCCATTTTCATATTTAGGTGATTTAATTCAATTGTTAGTCCTCTCACAATTATCTTCTTTCTCAATTTCTAAGAAACAAAAGAATAGAAGCCCCTAAGACCCAAATCTAGTATTAACATCACTTCATCTCTTCTTATGGGGTTGATCTAATTTGAATTGAAGAGGCCTTGTATTATAATGTACCTTAAAAAAATGGGGATAACTTAGATCCTATTACGTGATCCCTATTTTCCATTGTACATTTTGGTGAACCCGACTCTTCTTACATATTTCTGATTTTGGTGTTGGATCTTCTTTATACATTAGATTTTCAAGTTTGATGTGAATGGTTATCTACTTTTCCTTAAATTTTCAATTTACCATTGTTTTTAGACATTTCCACTTTTGATTTGATGCCTAGATCTCTGATCTAAGGCATTTTAGGCATTTAGTTCTAATTTTATCATCTTTGGTGCATTTCTAAAAAAGACATAAAAATTACATATTGTTGTCAAGTTTGTCTACTAGATTCATTTTTGCATTGTGTTTTCATATCTTAAAATATTAAAAACCCAAAAATATCTCTCTTTCATCGATTTTGTGTGTGTTCAAATTAGTAGTTTGTTTCATTACAAATGTTTGATTTATTTGTACAAAGTTTCACTATCTTTGATGATACATTTATTAGTGAAGGCTTTGATATGATGGATGAAGTCCTTGATGACTTTATCTCTACCAATTATTCCTCTCAACCTCCTAAGCTATCATTTTCCCAAAGGTTGACCATTTTGATAGAAGGATTTATGGTTTATAAAAATCCTCTTTATGAACCAATCAATGAATTCTCTCCCAGAGTTATTCTCTCTCATGAAAACATATTTATGCAAGAAGATAATTTTACCATGTCTCTCAATGATCTATCTCTTTGGGATGAAACATTGGAAAATGATGTTGATTATTTTCTTGATATACATCTCACTCATTATAATACCTTTCTGCAAGAGGCTGATTTTGTATAAGAGGGTGGTATGATTAGCAATTCCCTTAATGACACGTCCCCTCTTATCCATTTCAATCATCACCCTTCTACGGATGAAGAATTAATGAGTTATGTGTTTCCTTATCCTAAAGTTCTTCATGAAAATACCTTAAAATAAAAGGATGATATCCTTGATTCTCTCTCTTTTACACATGGACTTTTGGGCATAAATAACCTAATCAAGTCAATACAATTCAAGACACCCCTCAAAACAAACCACTCACTATTGTAAAAAGTGATACACAACCTTATTATCATGCAGTACCATACACATATAACAAAAATCCTCAAGAGGATAATATCGCTAATGTCTCTCTTCTATAAATTCAACCTTAGAACGTAAGATTCATAATCAAGTCAACATTATTCAATCTCCACTTCCTTATTCAATTCTTTCTCCAATACAATGAAGTACACTAATAAATATTTAGGATGATGATTGGGGAACTTTATACTTTACACCCACCTTCCATGGTAAAGAAAAAATACTTGAATTTGAGACTCAAGTTCCTTATTCTGACATATGTCTAGATTTTGATTGGGCCTCTTTAAATTTCAATCCAATTCCACTTATGAGTGACTTTTCAAACCTTAATTTTGGATATGGTATACGATGTGTACAAAAAAGCATTCAAACCCATGAGAAATCTACATTTTTTTCTAAAGAAGCTCTAGGTACACAACCTTCTCATTTTCCTAAACAACATATGCATAATTCTCCTAATTTCTCATCACAAGGGAGTATTCCAGTTGATATTTTTAATGTCAACTTAATTACTCTTCCTTTAAGAAACAAACAAACAAATAACAAACATAAGAAAAATTTCACGCCCCACAAGGGAGCCCAGGAGAATTAACCTAGAACATGCAAATAAGCTTACAAAATTTAAGAAATTAAATGCTTACAAACAATAATGATAACAACGTGAAAGAAATAAAATAAATTGTTGATCTCTAAGTTTTGTTGATTATTAGTGTCCCACACTTAGTCATTTATCTAGGCAGTTTTAGCCGGTCATCACTATGGCCGAGCTATCCATTATAGGCTAAGCTATCCAGCACAATCGTTGCCGAGCAGATAATAGGTTCCGAGTCACACAGTTGCCAAGTTCAGTCCATGCCAAGCAACAGAGTATTTGTGTGCCGAGAAAGATAGTTTTTTTTTGTATGTCAGGATTGACACAATTTTTGAGGTAGACTATTTTGGGCTGACTTATCTAAGCATTTAATGTTTTCAATGGGATAATTACACATTTAATTATTTGATCCCACTACATGGCACGGAGCCAATAAAAAAACTAGATTTCCTAAGCAGCATAAGAATTTGATCCTAATCATTGACCTAGATCTAATTAACATATCCATAAAGTATATTAAGATTTATTATTACCCTAATTAGGTTTGATACAAAATATAGAGAGAAGGTGTGTGTGTACATGAGAGATGTGCGAAGGGTTGTTTTGAGAGTAGAAGCATAGATCTAGTAGAGTGAAAGTGCAATGAGCAGCAGAGTAAAGATATATCATATTATTAGATCAGAGAAGGTATTGAAAAGAGGAGATATGTTATCAGCATCAGAGTGCATATCGAAGGATCAGATCTTGAGACATTCTAACAGGTGTATCAGGTAAAATCTCTTAGCATAGTGGTTCTAACAAACCTTTCTAAATCTCTTAGCTGAGTGCTTACTTTTTTGTAAGGTTTAAATCCTTTTACAAGGTAGATTGTAATGATCAATAGCTCTTAACCAGGCAGACCTTTAACTAGGTAGATTACATATTGTGATCAAACTTTGTAGCCCTAACATGCACACTTTATTGTTGTAGTAGTGAAGATTTTGTGGGTGTCATCCCCACCCCAGTTTTACCTTATTGGGTTTCTTGGTTACCAAAATTCTATGTATTGTGTTATTTATTTACTGTCATGGATGCTACTATATGATAGATTAATTACATTTATGTATGGTTGTGGATTAGTTTATTTTAAGTGTTAAAAGTTGAAGATATGATTCGCCCCCCTCTCAGCATATTTATTTCACAATATTGTATTTCCAACAATTGGTATCAGAGCTCAGTTCTCCTATAAAGGTTTTAATCATCTTGAGAGTATAGAACTGGAAATGGAGATTTACAAATTGGATAAAGTCATTGAGAATCAAAAGTTTTAAATTCAGCTTGCATTACATCAACTCGAGACAGCAAGACAGGAATTGAGGAAGTCCTTGATATATATGAAAGATTTGGCCAAACAAATGAATGACACTCATTATTAGGAAGAAGACACTACAAATCTATTTCAGAATGGAAACTTTACTAAGAGTAATGTAACAATTTCAGATCTACTCGAAAGGAATAATACATTGTGTGAAGAAGTCAGAAAGTTGAAGAGAGAACAAGAAGCACAAACACTAAGACTATGTAAAGTAGTGGAACAAAAGAAGAAAGCTGAAGATGAAAAAGCTATGGTAGAAGAAGACAAAAGAATGATGTCCACAAGACTTGATGAAAGGACACATGAAGTACAAATGATGACAAATAATCAGGTTGACATGGTGAATCAACTGTTACTTGCAAATTAGGAGATTAGTAGGAAAGACATGGAAATTGTGAATCTGATATATGAGAACAGTCAATTGAAAGATTAATTGAGATCTGAGAAATAACTTAATCAAAGATTGAATAGACCCAATGAATCTTTGACTCATTTTGAGAATCTGATGGAAGCATAAAGGAGATCTAAGGATACTTTTGTATTAGGTCACACTGAACAAAAGACACATTCTAAGAAAGAAGAATCATCTAAGTTAGGTGAGAAGAGGAATGCAAAGACAAAGAAAAACAAGCCTATATGCCATCACTATGGAAAACTAGGACACACAACAAAAATCTTCCGAAGCAAGAATGGTAAGTCCAATCCTAAACCTAAGTTCAATGGTTATTTCTTTAACTGTAAGAAGTATGGACATCAAGCACATGAATGTTGGGAAAAGGCAAATAATGCACCTCCCACACCTAGATTCAATGTGTATTGTTACAACTATAAAAATTTTGGACATAGAGCACAAGATTGCATATCTAATGCTAAACAACAATGGTCATCAAAGACACAAGAAAAAGCACCAAGGAAAGGTAACTCTTACAATTGGGATTACAACACATGGCATATTTGTCACTACTGTGGTGAGTATGAACATGTTCCAGAAAACTGCATAAAGACACATTTAAGAGGAAAATCTAAGAGTTGGATGAATGGAAGCCTAGTTTTCTATAACTATCTGAAAATCGGTCACACTAGGAAGGATTGCAATATAAGGGTACCTTCTCCTATTGTTGAGAAAATTAGAGCACAGATGAACCAGACATGGGTATAGAAAATAGAACCAAGTAGTAGTGAAGATACTGAAGCTGAGGTCACCCAATCCAATGGATCAGGTGATCACAACATCACTAATTAAGAAAAGTAAGGTATGTAAGGAACTGTGTTTATATCTCATATCTTTTATGAGTTCCTAACATATAAAGTGTAAAAGTCCATATCTTCATATGTTGAGATGCATCAGGACATAATTTTGAAACATGTACCTAGAAAAATCAATATGCACTATAGGTGTCGAGCAACAGTATTATTATACACTGAGACCGAGCTCCTCATTATGTGCCAAGCTAGTATGGGTTGCAACCAAGAGATAGATGTGTTTTGTGAGTTGGCTGAGGATAGTTGTTTGCCACTCACTCAATGGGTAGAACATTTATTGCAAACATAACTTTTTATCTTTGGAGACTAAAAAGGAAAGAGAAATTCATTACTTATTTCACCTTGCGATTGATAATTTTACAAAGTATTGGAGCAATTTTCGAACTTGATTTCAGAAAAGATCTTCCGAAGACTTCTACAGCGTGCCATCAGCTATTCTAAGTAAAAGTGTGAATTTTGACAACTGTCGAGGTAATATGTTCATCATCTTTGAAACCCTATTTATTTTGAAATCATGGATGCTAGTTTTTCCACCATAGCAATAAGTATGGAGAAGGAATTAAGAAAATTTTAGTTGGTAAGGAGAGTCACCTGTGCTCCTCCTAATTTCTGAGTATTTCCTAAGAACACCATCTAGGGTGATCTGACTGGAGCCCTATCGTCAATTCTACCATAGGTACTCATGATTCATGATATTAGGTCATGCTATATGTGCAAGATAAGTGAAGTTGGAGATCATTAGCTAAGAGAATCTTACAAAAAATTGTGCATAGATGGAGCCTTAAAAGATGAACACAAACATTTAGCCGAGACAAGGTTAACTCGTGCCCTAGAATTTCTGAGAGAGTTTAGAATGGAATGGATTAAGATTGTTCTGAGTTGTGTACATGACATGAACATATGGCTGGAAAATGGACCAGTTAAGATTACAAAGGAAATTATCCATCGAGTAATAGGTTATCCAATTCTTAATGAAAAGAGGACAATGAGATGTCAGAGTAAAGAAAACATAGAAGAATTCATTGGAGCCATTTGGAGCAAAAGAGGGATGACAATCTCTACGATTACAGACTTGGAGCTTGATTTTGTAGTTAGGGTTATAGCTCATAAATTTTATCAGTTGAGCCGACTGGACAGTGTCCCCTGCATTGCAATAGATCGGGCTTGGGAAATTGTGAAGAAGGATCATATCTATGACCTTGCCAAGCTTCAACTAATGCAACTAGCTGAGAACCTTGCTTCAATTAGAAAGGCAAAGAACTCAATATGTAAGTCTGGATCTCTGCTTTTTTTCATATTCTTCTACATATAGAATACATTTCCTATGTTAGGAAACATTATGTGGAAAATAGACATACCTATTACATATAAAATCAATGAATTTATTTAGTAGTTAGGTGATAATTTTGACAATGTGATGGGAACATATTTTGTTGAATTTAAGAAAAGGATGAGATTAAGGAGTAGAATTCCTAGATCACTAGTTGAGAAACATTATGATTATGTATGTTTCCTAGTAGACACAGATTACACCTATGTGCAGGATGTAGTGGCGAGGGTATCATGGCTAAGGAAACTACCTTATGAAGTGTATGTTGATGAGACATATGAAGCAATAAAATCTCTATTGGTAGAAGAGATTGATAGTGTAGCAAAATGTTTTGGAAACTATGAAGAAGCAAAGTCTAAAATCTCTATGGAATTAAAGGTTGGCACTATGGAGAGGAACAGGAAAAATATTGTCAAAAATTTGAAGAATATTGTTGGAATTGAGAGTGATGAAGAAGCAGAGGATGCACCTTTGGGCTTATCAATAGGACATGGAGAAGATATGTCTAGTGAAGAAGAGGAGAGTGAACCTAAAGAGGAGGCGACTGTTAAAGGAAAAGGGAAGAGCTAGTAGTTGCTAAGGAAACTAAACCAATTCAAGCCAAATCTAAGGCTACCCCTCTTGTTGCTAACTGGCCTAGGACAAGGGCATCATCTATTTCTACACAAGCTAAGACAACAAGAGTATATACAGAGAAGATTGCTGGTGAGAACAGTTTAGGAAAGAGAAAACTAGTTGGAACTAAGGCACTGTCGAGCAAGCTTGTCAATAGAACAAGGAGGAAACTAATTTTGGAAGAAGAAGAAGATGAGGAGAAGATAGATACTGATGAAATGAGAAACATACCTATAGTATCACATAAACCAATGACCAATATTATTGATGAGTTATATAAGAACCTAAGAAGTAATGTTATTTTAGTAGGATTTAAGTTTATCAAGTATGAGAAGCAAAGCATAGCTAACAAGCATAAGATTCAGGAAGCATTACTAGATATGATATGCACATTCAAGATGATTCCTATAGAGATAGGAAATATTATTCCTATAGAGCTTTATGATATTCTATCACAAAAGTGGCAGTATGCTTTAATGACTGAAAGACATATAAGGGAAGGAACACTAGCTAAGGTCATTCCTGATCTAACCAAGAAACAGATAGCTAAGTTCATAGAACAATATCAGAGGAAGTTTATTCCTAAACAAAGATCCTATGCAATTCTGAGGAATGATGTTAAAGCTGTAATACAATAGAGCACCAAAATATTGAAGGAAACTTTTGGGTTAATCACTAAGAAGGCTGGTGAGAAACGTGAAGGCACCTTAGAGCCGAAGGAAATGGAAGAAGAAACTACTACTGAGAAGATAGAGACTGAGATGAAACCCCAAAAGGAAATAGGTGATGTGGAAATTATAGATTTGACAATGGATAGTCCCATTGACACTACACTTGGAGAAAATAGCAATGTGGATGTCGAGGATCAGAATGAGCCGACAAACACAAGTATCCAATTTCCTATTCGTACAATTGAGGCCGAGAAAAAAATAGAAAGATAAAAGGAGGTAATCATTACTGATCCACCTATTTTAGAAGTTGTACAAATAGTTTTAGAGAGTGGAGATAAGATGGAGGAAATTACAAATAAGCCTACAGAACAAGAGGCTATACAAGTGTTGGTGGATCTACCACACTCTGCAACATCTACTCCCACTCAACCCAATATAGGAAGTATACCTGATCAATAGGTAATGTTTACTGAGATGAAAGAAGAAATTGAAATTGATACTGAGAAAGGAAAAGATATCATAGAAGTTGAGCTGAGTACCAGCTCACCAGAGCTTAAAAGGAGGAAGCTAAACAAGAAAAATTCACCAAGCTTGAATGTCACATTGGATGAAGTCATTGTGATTCCTAAATGGGATCCTGAGAGTTTGACATATGAGTAGATTCAAACCCTTCAAGACCTATTGAAGAGGAAGAAGAGACAAGAGGAAATGAAAAGAGAACAAAAGTAGAAGCAAGTTCTGCATGACATTAATGATTTTTTTGTTCAATCTTTTGAGATGGAAGATGAAAATCAGCAAGCAACAATACTAGAATAGTTAGTTCACATTGTGCAGAAAGTTACTGATGAGAACATTGAGGCAAATGACAAATTATTGCAATGGTCTGAGAGAAGATTTGAGAAAAAAGTATTGGAGAAGATATCTGGAGAGATTGCTACTAAACAGGTTGAACTTTCTTCTCTTATTGAGATTCTTGAGGAAGTTACTAATAATGTATTTTCCTTATATAAAATATTATGGGATGATACATTCTTTACAAAGGAGAATCAAAAAATTATTGAGAAGTTGCATTTAGATATGAAGTCAATAGCAAGTTCATTGAGCATGGATGCTATTTATAGCATCATACATTTTGATAGATTGACTCATGCACAGAGGAGATTAGTCAAGCTTATGGCTAAAGATGGCCGTATCAGGGCTAAATTAATAACAATTCAGGCTAATTTAATACCTGATCTAGAGGTTATTCAGAAGGATTTATCAGCCACCTGAGAATTGATCAAGAGAGATTATCATCTCTCTATTGCAGATAGTTTGGTAAGTCTAGCTGCCAAGCTAGAAGTTAAGTTGCAGGTTACAAAGTTTGTTAAGGATAGTTGGGATACATATTTTTCATTGATTTTACAGCTTCATAAACCATTTTTGGAAAAATACAACTTAACCCCCATAGCTATCAGTGACAAAAACAAGGGGGAAAAGGAAACTTAAAAGGGGGAAACTACAAAGGAAATAGAAAAAGTTGCGCAGAACCAGGTATAAATATTTTTGTAGAAGGCATGTATATTATGTAGATAATGTATGAAGTATGAAGTATAATCTAAGGGGGAGTACATTGTGTGCTTAGGAAAAAAAATTTGGATGAAAAAGAAATGATAAGTATTTTTGCCACTGATATTAAATGGGGAGATTGTTGATCTCTAAGTTTTGTTGATTATTAGTGTCTGACACTTAGTCATTTATCTAGGTAGTTTTAGCCAGTCATCACTGTAGCCAAGCTATCTAGTATTGGCTGAGCTATCCGACATAGTCATTTCTGAGAAGATAATAGTTTCCAAGTCACACAGTTGCCAAGTTTAGTCCATGCCGAGCGATAGAGTCTTTGTGTACCGAGCAAGAAAGTTTTGTTTTGTATGTTAGGATTGACACAAATTTAGAGGTAAACTATTTTGGGCTGACTTATCTAAGCATTTAATGTTTTCAATGACATAATTACACATTTAATTATTTGATCCCACTACGTGGCATGGAGCCAATCAAAAAATTGGATTGCCTGAGCGGCATAAGCATTTGATCTCGATCATTGATCTAGATCTAATTGACAGATCCATAAAGTATATTAAGATTGCTTCTTACCCTAATTAGGTGTGATACAGAATATAAAGAGAAGGTGTGTGCATACATGAGAGATGTGCGAAGGGTTGTTTTGAGAGAAGAAGCATAGATCTAGTAGAGTGAAAGTGCAGTGAGGAGAAAAGTAAAGATATACCAGATTATTAGATTAGAGAAGGTATTGATAAGAGGAGATTCGTTATCAGCATCAAAGTGCATATCGAAGGATCATATCTTGAGACATTCTAATAGGTGTATCAGGTAAAATCTCTTAACAAAGTGGTTCTAACAGACCTTTCTAAATCTCTTAGCCGAGTGCTTACTTTGCGGTAAGTTTTAAATCCTTTTACAAGGTAGATTGTAATCATCTATAGCTCTTAACCAGGCATACCTTTAACCAGGTAGATTACATATTGTGATCAAACTTTGTAGCCCTAACAGGCACACTTTATTGCTACAGTAGTGAATATTTTGTGGGTGTCATCCCCACCCCAGTTTTCCCTTATTGAGTTTCTGGGTTACCAAAATTCTATGTATTGTGTTATTTATTTACTGTCATGGATGCTATGAGATGATAGATTAATTACATTTATGTATGGTTGTGGATCAGTTTGTTTTAAGTATTAAAAGTTAAAGATCTGATTCACCCCCCCTCTCAACATCTTTCTTTCCTAATATTGTATTTCCAACATAAATCAAATGACATACACATAAATGTAACTCAAATATAGATTACAAATCTTGAGGGTTCCTTGACGTACAGTTACTTAATCTAACTAAACTATGAAGAACAACCATAAAGAAACTAATGTAAAAAGATATATATCAATTTAAATCATATATACATCTCGTATAACAAGATCGTGTATACAACTGATACCCAAGGTATACATAATGAATCAACATCTGATGCACAAGTCGCAGGGTATGCAATAATGAATAACCATACAATACATCCTCTGAATGGATATCAACCAATATACAGATAAGGTGCAAATATACATCAACATGAAGATAAAGAACAAGTCTCCAAAAAGGCAAGAAGAGAGAACTGCAACAAGGATCATCCAAGCACGAACAAGAATGTTAGATTTCAAATTGTAAAAGAATCACTACCACCCAACCACATGGAACCAAAGGTCCACTCCCACCGTGCTGAGGAGATAACATCAGGCCCACATACATGGGTACACAAAAGAAAGAAAGGCTAATGATAATGTATAAGATACAAATACAAATAATCAAGGGCACTTTAGAAATAAAAGGTTAATACAAGGGTATGCAAAACACTGATAAAGGACAAACAAACATTAACCAAAATACCAACAAGTACCCACTACTGAAACCATAAGAGAAAATTAAAAATTCAAATACCAACCACCAAAAGCTAAATACCAAACACCAAAAGCTCAATACCAAACACCAAAAGCTCAATACCAAAAGTCAAGTACTAACTACCAAAGGCAAAATAAAAACCTACGGAGGAGGCTTAGGCTACATACTGTGGGAGTGTTATGACATGATCATTTACTTGAGTTACCTTGGACTGGTCTCTTTGAACCCCAGAACCTCAAGCATCATCTAGTTGAGTTACACTGGACTAGTCACTCTAGACCCTAGAACCTCAACATGATAACTAATATTGTATTTAATGTTAACCCTGAGTTTTATTATTAAATTATCACTTATTAAAAACTTATAATAGGTTACCCTGGAACTTTCAACTTTGAGCCCCAGACCCCTATTGCAACCCACTCCCCTAAGATGTACCTAAGTTCCAACATCACAATGATAAACATAAATCTCAAGTCTGGTTCCTGCCCATATAGGAACTACCTGGTTCTTATCTAACCATACTCATCATGTAAAGGTACTCTCAAAGATCATCACAAATACAATTAAGTCCAATACTGACGACTAGGTCACATGATGCAATCGAGATAATAATAATTCACAAAAAGAGGCAACAGAAAACACATATGGAAAAAAGGAAAAAATTCAAGACTCTAATGAACTAACCCTAAGGAAAACCTAAAACCCCTCAATATATAGAAAATATACCAGTAACATTCACTTATAAAATTACTCATTAAACATCACAATCCACGTAAAGTAATGCACATACATCAATAGAAAACACATCCTAAACTTCTACTTCATATTCCCTAGAGGCCAACCTAATCCCCCAAGAAGATCATAAAAGAAAACATAGACGTCAATTTAAATAGCTTCAAGATATAGTTCAACTAATAGAATACCTAGCCAAAAACTTTAACACATAACTTAGTTTTTATTTTGTTTTCTTTTACATTTTTTTTTCTAAAAATAGAAGCCCACTGCATGCAAATTCAAAAAGAAAGTTTTCTTTTTTCCTAAAAATAGAATTTTTAAACAACATAATTTCTAAAAATTAAATTTCAAAAAAATAGAATTTCTAAAAAACATAAATTCTAAAAATAGAATTATGTTGCATGAAAATTCTAAAAATAATAATTCTTTCATTTTACTTTAATAAAAGAACATACAAATAAATATATCTTTCCTAAATAACATGCCAATAAATATAATTTCCTTAAATGACATGCAAATAAATATATCTTTCTTAAATAACATGCAAATAAATATATCATTTACAAATACTTATTCTTTAAAAAGAATTATTTAATTAATTTTCATAATAAAAGAGAACATGCATGTATCCTCATTTTATATTTTACTATGCTAATATAGATCTACATGCAATAATATTAAATTACTTTAATAATAAGACATGCAATTTATCCCCATTTACGGTTTTTCATGCAGATCTAGATCTGAAGGAAGAAATATTCAATTTGGAGAAAGAAGACATGAAATCCATTTCTTGATAAAAGCACATAACCCCAAAGCCTTGAATGGAAAAAAAACAACAATCTTTTGAAAGTGGTATTTTTCTCATGAAACCCTAACACTCACAATTCTAGATATGAAAACTACACAACGAACAAAACCCTAGATTCAATCCAATTCTTTTTTCTCAGTTTTAATAAATCAAACAAACAAAATGACAAACAAGGAAGTTCCCCACAAAAAATTCAAGTATTTTAGACACATAGAAGACAAGGATATGAATACTAAAATTTCAAAGGTTTCAAACCCTACCTTAAAAATGAAGAATAGAATTGAAACAATGACGAAGTGAGGTGCAGTCCAAAATACTCCAAAGCTTTACAAAAATTATTTTACTCCTAAAATTCTCCTTCAACTTGATTGAATTCCTCAAAATGACTTTCAATTCAGATATATAGAAAACTAGGAAATTGGGGTTGAAAAAGTGAAACCCTAGTTAGGAATTCAATTTTAATTTAAAATTAAAAGAAAACACTTTAATTTCAACTTTTGCTTAAATTAAGTTTGCACAACTTAACTTTACAAGCTAAATTCAAACTCACAATTTTATAAAAGTGCATTTGAAATGCATGCTATTATTTTAATTAATCAAATAAATTATGCAACTTAAAGATATCACGTAACTCAACTTTAAATTAGATATCACTTAACACAATAGTCCTTTGTATTCTCTACCTCCACACTTGGGGGGGAGGGTGTCATTTCATTCTCCTATTCAAAGGACCCATTTTCTCCCTTTCTTGAGTTGTGTCTTTTATAACATGATGTCCTTTCTTGCATATAATTTTTTTTTTACATAAGGATATTCTCTTCTTTGGGAGATTTACATCCTGAGTTTACAACTTATTCTTTGTTGTAAAGTGTATGACTATTATAAATAACTGATTCACTTAGGGTTAACAATGTGTTGTCCCATCAGAATTATTCCCTTACCTAGTAATAGGGAAAGGGGTGAATAATTGGTCATATTTTCTCATTTTCTCTCCCTTTCAAGGTGTTCTATTATCCCTTTGTGGAATTTCTTCTTTTATAATGTGATGTCTTTTCTGGCATGAATTTTTTTTACATAAGGATCTTCTCTTTTTCATGAGATTTACATCTCGAGTTGTAACCTTATTCTTGCTTGAAAGTGCATGTCTATTATAAAAGATTGGCCACTTAAGGTATATAAGGGGCTACCTTTGTCCTTGTCTTCACTCTTGGTGGGAAAGGTTTCATTTCTCAATCTCCTTTTCCTTTCTAAGGATCCACGTTCTCTAGGTTATGTGGTATTTTTTATCACATGATATCCTTTCTGGCATGGATTTGTTTGTTTACGTAAAGATCTTCTCTTTTTTAGGATATTTACATCCTGAGTTACAACCTCTTCTTTTCTTAGAAAGAACAAGGTTATCCTAAACAAATACTCTTACGTGGGGGCTTAAAGTGTGTTATCATTCATCAAAAATCCATTTTCACCTACTTGTGAGGGGGATAAATAGGTGCATTCTTATTCTCCTCCCCTCTTTGTCTTGAATATGTTTTCTTTGTTCAAGAACTCTTGAACATAGATGTCTTACACCAAATATCTCTTCCTTTCAAGGGTTTCTTTCCACTTGGAGATATCCTATCAGGATTATCTATTTCCTTAGCTAACAAGGATTTTAATCTTTGCTAAAGGAACTAGAATACATTTCTCATGAAGGATATCTTATTGTTGTTGGAAGTAGGTATCCTTGTTCTATATTCCTTATGATGGTTTCATATTCGTATGTCATCATCATAAGGAGGGAAAACACATGCAACCTCCTTTGTGTATTATGCAATATTATAAATCCTTTGACTAACCACTTTTCATTGGTCCTTATACTAACTTCTCTTATTAAATCTTTGAGTGATCGCTTTTGGTCCTTAGACTAACCACTTTTCATGGATCCACATGGACATAGTTCCTTTCTGCAAGACTAATCCCAAAGTCACCCCTACACAACTGAATTTGTCACTAAGCGCAAAACCTTTTTTCCAAGTCATCATTTGCACAGAAACCATTGCCCTACATGCAAATATTTGAAGTTATAATTGAATATCACTACATATCCTTCTAGACCATCAATTCTCCTTCACTCTCTCTTTCTCTTGGGATGAGTGAAACTAGCATAACACAACCATCTAGCCTTTCCTTCTCTCTCTTTTATTCTCTCATGGATCACCTAGCACTACATAGCTTTCTAGTATGTTGGATTCGTGGTCTCTCTATTTCCTTTCCATGCTCTCATAGCTATGCTAGTGGATTAGACCATGGATTGTTTTCATCTTTGGTGATTCCCTTGTCCTTTCTATGTGGCCACTTATGTTGCTGTAATGGATTTCCATGCATGATATTAATGATTGAGACATTTTGTCATCAAGGTCTCTTCAACTAGTTAACTTGGATCTTTACTTAGATTTAGGTTTTCATCTTTGATTTTTCTGCCCTTATGCATGGATGTATGAGTTGGGATCCTTTTTTGAGGGGCTCAAGTTTCCTTAAACTTAGTGACATCTTACCTCTTAGTAATTTTCCCATGATCATCTCTCTCTCTCTCTCTCTCTCTCTCTCCCTCTCTCTCTCTCTCTCTTCATTTTTCGTATGCATGAGGTTGTATACTCCTGCTAAAGTGGGGGCTAAATGTATCATCCTAAAAATTAAGAACTTGATTAATGTACATTTTAGGGACCATTTTTCACTCATTTTAGTGTGTGTTTTATAATATGACCTTATGTGGACACTTAAGTTCAAATATGGGTCCTCTTTCTCCTCTCTCTTGGCTCTACCTTTATTAATATTGAGGTTGGCCCTTATTTCTATGTGTGCTCCTCTATTTTTACTCTAATAAATTAATTTATTTCATCACCTTGGCCCTATTGCATTATCAATAACCTTTTTCTTATATCTCAACCCTAGAACTAGTTTTCGGCTTGGGGCCTATACCCTATGAATACCTGGGACCCCCCAGCTTAATTTAGAACTCTTTCCTAAGGTCAACAACATTCAAAACATTGTGCACCTAGGTATAGGATGTTTCAAACATTTTTCACCTTGGATTTTGAGCCCAAATTTGAATTGTAACCCTGGGTCAACCTTTTGGAGGTATTTCCCGATCTAGAGTCATCCCCGACATCTAGATCTCTCTGATTTTCTATAAAAAAAAACTTTCCACTTAATTTAAACATAATAAATCAATTTCCATTTGAGGCCACAATTTGAATCTATCTCATGAAAGTGAAGACTTTTGAAATCAAAGCTATAACAGACCTTCATCAAGAAATTCAAGGCAATTCAAGTGCAAGAAAGCTACATCAAGATTCAAGATCCATCAAATTCCTAGCATAAATCCATCATCTCAATAATTCAAGGTGATATTGTCCATAGATAGATATATTATTTCCCCATTGGTGGTTAAGTAACGGAGTTTCTACCAAAGGAGGAGTTATCAACCTTCCTATCTCATCCTCTTTCTTCTCCTCATTTCAACATTGGTGAATTTCAACACCTATAATTTTTTTTTTTGTCTTTTTATGATTTCCCTTTGGTTTTTATGATGAGTCAAAAGCTACTATGTAATCATATTTTATTACATTCAAAGAGGCATCCACATCATAAATGTATGAGCTACTTCATTTATAAGATCTGATCACTACTTTATGTCTGCATTACTCTACTTTCCAATTCATGTCAAGGTGAATTCCTAGATAGGGGTTTGATTGAGGTAAACCCCTTTAGAAAGCCTTCTTCCCCATTTTTTTGTGTGCAAGTACAGGTCAAGAAGCTTTATTTTCAGATTTGGGCTCTATAGGTCCCGACATAAGTCTTTCCCAAATATGGAATAAAATCATCAGATACAAAACGCTCCAAACATTTTTCACCTAGGTACAGAATGTTCCAAATTTTTTTCACCCTCATAAAGTTAGTGAAAATTTCCATAATAGTAGGTTACAACTCTGGGATCTTAGATTTCAAGTTACAGGTTCCTGTGCCACAATGACATTCCAAAAATCAGATTTGAAGCTCTATCATCCATATTTCACTTTTAGGTGCACACATTTCATTTATATTTCCTCTTTAGAATTTCCATTTTCATATTAAGGTTATTTAATTTAAATGTTATTCCTCTCAAATTTATCTTCCTTCTCAATTTATAAGAAACAAAATAATAGAAGCCCCTAAGACTCAAATCTAGTATTAGCATCACTTCATCTATTATTGTGGTATTAATCCAATCTGACTTGAGGAGGCTGTGTATTCTAATGTACCTTATGAAATTGGGGAGAACTTAGATCATATTAGGTGATCCCCATTTTCCATTGTATAGTCAATAATTTGTATGATAATAATAAACAAGTGGATAATATAAGGTATCCAAAAGATGGTGAATAACATATCAACCATGTTCTAGGTGCTCTACAATTTTTTGTTGTACATTAAATAAGGATAAGATTACTAGGCTCAACTCCCTAAATGGTCCATATGAAGATGTCAATAATAAATTGTGCATCATTTATCTATTTGTCACAAGCCACAACTTTTAAAAGCACATGCATGACTCAACCCACTGTTAGATAACAGATGTGTCACCTAACTCTATATTCTCTTGCCAAAAAAATGACAATTGAAACTAATAGTTGAGCCAAATGGAATGATATTTTATACATACTCTTTGCTTATTTTACAATATGCAATTACCTTCTAATAATATGCAAAGAATAAACTCTACATGTTCTTTTAACCACAAAGAAAGAAAGGTAGAGCTTTTAAATAGAAATATTTAAAAGGTGAAATTCAAAACTTAATTATAACTAAACATAATGCAAAGATTCCCTCTGACATAATAATATCCAAACATTCATAACATTACTGTTCCATTTATTCAAAGCCAAAATTTTCACATCAATGTGCATATACAATTTTTCATAAGCCATTCAATAAATACTAGCAAGATAGCCCTAATAGAAGATTATTCAAATAAGAATAAATAATCCATTGACTATAACTTAAATTTTACAATCCTTAAAACTATATTTAGATCTATTTCATTAATATCTATTCAAAACATAGATTTATTTAGAAACCAACATAAATATCCTATTCATTGTCACCCATCTAGCATATATAGATCTCTATCTAAGTAATTATCTCTTGGAAATAACTTCCTCTTTAAGATGGTCATCTAAAAAGCAACTTAAAAGACATAACATAATATAAAATAAGATAATATCCTCTAGAGCCAATAGCTAATGTTTCCCAACCACAAAGAAACATTAAAACATCAATAAAACAATATTTAATGGATAATGGTATCTCCTCCATCTCCATCTCCTTTCTCTACAACATCATTTATCATTTCTTCTTGCATCATTCATGTCAGCATCCTTGCTCTATATTCCATGTATTTGGAGAAACGATGGGTGTTATTGATGTAGCATTAACCCTTAACTTGTATTTACTTAAATTATATTACTTAACTTTAATCTGCTTCTATGATTTTTCAGTGTAAATTGTCAACTTCACTTTTGAAGGATAGAAGATAGGATGTTAATTTTTTCATAGTTTCCATTGTCTTTTCTCTCACCCTTTGTGCAAAAAAATCCTCATCAATCCTTTTCTAGAAGCTTTGGCCTACGTCAGTAACCTTGCACAACTTATCTACAAGTGATGCTTCAAAATCTTATAGATTTGGAACCAAGTGATATGATGTTGAAATGGGTGCCAGCTTGAATATGATTAATTTTCCTTTCCACCAAATGAGAGGTTTTATTCTCTATGTCCATGGCCTCCTTATCTAACCATGAGAGCTATGAAAGGGATGTAAGAACAATATTTTCATAAATTTCATCAAAAATTTATAAACCCTCATCAACTAAATTTTAAGGAATTAAAAGAGTTAACTTAAAGGCCCTGACTCTATCTAGGGTCAACCTCATGTAATCTCTTTTTATACCCTCTTGCATTTGGGTAGTCTTCCCAATAGTATTCTAATTGTGGATTTTATAGGTATATATGTTTTTCCTCCACGAAAATGAGCTTGAATATATCCCTTACTATCATAGTAAGGTCTCTACTATATAAATTTAAAATTGAATTTTATTTTTTAAATGTATGTTGTCTTGGTAGCTTCATTGTTCTTGCAAGTGAAATCTACCAGGGAAATAGGAAATAATAAGTATCCATTTTTCTTCTTGTTATCTCCATATATTACATTTACCCTCAATTTCTGCTAGAGCACTCGTAGGAACACAAAAAAAATCAAAAACATATTTAGGCAATTTACACAGGGAATTTTCAAAACCCCCAATCCATGAGTAGGATAATATTTAAAACTGAATAAAGTAGCTGTAATATCTAAATTTGACTCATAAAGGATTTCTTAAGTAAGATTTGCATAATGAGATAAGAAAAAGATCCTAAGGCCAGTTTTTAGTTTCTTACACTTAATTATTATAATAAAAAGGATGGAAAGAAGTATGTAGAGAATAGTGGGATAAGATACCTACCTCATAATATAGAAGATCTAGAAAAACTCATTTTCTGAAGCCTGTATTGAGTTTCTGGAAAATCTTAAGTATGATCTAGAACCGGAACGCAGAGATGAACAAAACCCAAAAATATTTTTTTGTTCTGATGCCGTCTTATGAAAAATGTTGACCTTGACCTACAAATGTCACCCCTAACCCAATAATGTCTACCCTAACCTACACAGTATTGACATAAAATCTGTTTGTGGATCTCGGTAGTTCGCTGAAAAGGGTATCCAAATCTAGTCTTAGATATGCTATTCTGTACCTGCAACTCTTGAAAATAGCACCTACAAATATCTGAAAAGAGGGTTTTTTGGGGTGGCTATATAGGGTTTTGCCTTATTCAAACCCCCATTTTGGTGATCTCCACCTCCAATAGCCGAATATAGAATGTATGGTGTGTGTGTGTTGATCTTTTGAAAAGAGTCTTTAAACATGTAATATCAAGATCTAATATTCTAGATTAACAATCCTAAAATAACATGGAAATGAGAAAGAAATGCATGGATTTGAATTTGACAAAGAAAGCATACTAAGCCCCCAAGGCTAAATTATTCCTATCAACTCACAATCCATAATTGCTACCCCGTGATAATGTCCTTTGAATGCTTGAATGTTGGGAATAGTAGATCTAAAGGGAGAGCCTTCTTGCTTCAATGAAGATCCACCATAGTTTGTCCTAAAAATTATTTATTGTAGATCATGATATGTCCTCCTAGCTTGTCCTTCTATATCATCCTCTTTCTGGTTTGCATCATCATTTCATCATGTCATCTCCTGATTTTGTCTCATGATCAAATGAAGGCAAAAGAGAGTGTTTATATAGAGATCTCAACATAGGCTTCCTAGGGAAATGAAAGGGACCCAAATTAAAATTTTACCTTGAATCATGGTCCAATTACAATCACCAACTAAGGAGGGAACATAATAGTTCAAATTATCGAAGAAAACACTTCCACATCCGAACTCGGGGACCTATTTTAAGTTCTGGACCCCGATAAGTTCTAGATTTGAAAGCCGGGACCAACACCAGATAGAGGTCTATGTCAACCTCACCCTTGACCTAGGTCAAAGTTGACCTTGACCCTGACCTAGGTCAGGGTTGACCTCGACCCTGACCTAAGGTTTTAGGCAGGTCACCAGAAAGTTGTTGAGAGGTTCCCAGGTCAGCCAGGGACCTAGGAAGGTGGGGGAAGGTGCCTGAATGTTTAAGAAGGCCTAGAGGCCTAGAGAGAGAGTAGGATGAGGCCTAGGAGGACCAATACATAGGTCCTACATAGAGAAAATATCCATGGAGAGGGAAATCTAGGAGGATCCATTAGATCCTAACCCTAATTTCACTTACACATGTATAATCAAGCACAAATGCAAATCTAATATGCAAACATACTAAATGAGGGTGCTAAACCTATCAAAATGGAAGTGATTCCATTTTAAGATGATACATTTATCCTCCACTTTAGCTTAGATATGATACTACGTGAATATACAAGCTAAAGTAAAAAAAATCATAAATTATAAAAGGGATATAGCCAAGTCCTCAATGCAAAGATCCTGCAAGAAACCATTAGTATCCGCAACCTGTAGCACATGAGGTTAATGAAAATCCAAAGAGCACCTAAGTCTTACTATGATGATCTTGAGAAGTATATAGATCCCCTTATGCCCCCCCTGATTCAGCTTACTAATTCATGGAAGGTGAAACATGGTGATAAGGTGATTTCTATACACTGAATATGAAATTTGTTGAGAAGGTCCTTTCCTAAACCATTTATAAGGGTCCTAAACCTTCCTAAACTTATTTAAGAGGTTAGGTATCTGAATCATGATTCCAACGCCTCTAATGGCACTAAGAATAGAGCTACCAAACTCAAGTTATGATGAAAAGAATAGATGTCTATCTAAATGCATATAAAGGGAAAATTTGAATTTAACCTAAATAACTTCAAATGAAACCCTAGTAAAATCCTAATTTACTACCTATAAATAAGAGGAAGAGACATTTACCACCTCATTCTTACCATTTGCAGAGTTTGGGAAAGGAGATAGGATGCCGAAGAAAGAGGAATTTTGAGAGAGCCGCATGGAGGTTCTGAGGGAGCGCCTAGCCAACAGACAGCCCTTACCCGAGCTAAGATCCTGTTTCTAGTGCCTAGGATTGAAAATTTCATGTTTTTATAGGGAAGGTGGATCCTGACCCAATAAGGTCAACCCTAATCCAGTAAGGTCAACCCTGACCCATTAAGGTCGACCCTGACTGGGAAGGTTCTATCCTTTTCTGGGGGCAGGTCGACCCTGACCCACTAAGGTCAACCCTGACCCGTAAAGGTCGACCCTGACCCAAAAAGGTCAACCTTGACCTAAAAAGGTCAACCTTGACCAGGTCAAGTGGGTATAGAAGATGTTTGATGTAGAAGTACTAATATGATTCATGTTTGTGCTTGTAGGATCCAGTCCATCTTTGAGAGCATCCCTTTAGAGGGTTTCTACTATCTGTTAGAGGGAGTGTCTCCGAGCTACAATGAGATGAGATACAATTATTGAGAGATGTGGGATTGTACTGGGTAGTAGTCCTACCATAGCTGAGGTTCCATTAGTCCATGATATCAGCCATGATAGAGAGATGGGATGAGGATACTTGTTCCTTCCATCTTCTGTCAGGAGAGATCACGATCACTCTGGAGGATGTGTACAAGATCCTAGGACTTCCAGTCTGAGGTGAGCCTGTCAGACCAAGAGTATCGTGGGGTCCTCTTGAGGTTTTTAAAGATATGGAGTATTGTTTGGGATGGGTACCACAGATGAGGACCTGATCAAATCAGATATCTCTGGAAGCCATACTAGCAGGTCTAACACCTTTGGTATGGAGAGTGATGCTATGTATACTTGCTTTGGTTATAGTGCCCAACACAAAGGGTACAATATTTTTAGCACCTTTTAGCCATCTCGTACGCAGGATGGAGAGTGATAGGGTCACTATCTCATTGGACCATAGCATGTTGCCTCATCTTTATCCTGAGCTGAGTCAGTTAGTGAGATACCAGTGGGAGAGTCTGACAGTATGCACCTTACTACAGGTTTGGATGTTTGAGAATTACACATGTACATGACCACAAGGTACTTGTACAATGATAGATGTGAGCACACCAAGAGGCTTTGCATATCCGCTAGCAGATGTCTAGCAGCACAGAGATATCCTCTTTTGGAGGGTATGCTTTGACCATATACCAGGTATAGATGTGATATGGATACCTTATTGTCAGATGATAGAGTGGCCGGATACCCGACATTAGTTGAGAGACTCACAGTAGTGTAAGCTGCTAGAAGGTCCTACCAATCATGTCATGATGCCATACTACTATGATAGCTTGATGAGATAGTTTGGTTTGATGCAGGGGGTCCCTCAGATAGTACCTAAGTATGCCTATCCAATGAGATACTATCAGAGACCCGGTGCCATACGTCGAACAACAGTAGCTGATATTGTGGATAGTGAGATAGATGAGACCAAGGATATAGAGGTAGCCCCTGAGATATCCTATGCAGGTATTAGCAGAGAGTATATCAGATATTGGAGTTTACAGGGGACCCATCCTATCTTCCCTAATGACTACCCCACAGGTGATCCAGGTCCTTCAGAGATGAACCACTGAGGAGATGACATACCAGTAGGAGAGGAGGAGGATCAGAGAGATGAGGAGGAGCCTCCCTTCAAGGGAGATCCTATGGAGGAGGAGAGAGTAGAGGAGAGAGCAAAGGAGATGCCCCCAAGCCGCAGTATAGGGACCGGTGATGAGGTAGTTTATATATCTCCCTTGAGATCACGATGACCTCCTTGAGCACACACAAAGACACCACCACTAAGGCCTAGATAGAGTGAGAAAGGAGAAAGTAGTTACTCCATTCCCCCACCATCTAGGTCCTTTAGTTATACCTAGGCAGGAGATCCAGGTATGATACAGCTTTAGAATGTTTTGAATAAAGATTTTGTTTAGAAGAAGAAATTAAATAAGTTTTACATTTGAATTTTGGAGGGAGTGTAGTGGAGTGGAGGATTTTTGTATCTGAATTTCTTAAGGATACATGTATATCCTACCGACTACTAGCTAGCAAGAAAGAGTCCCTTATAGGACAAAGGGATCCTGGAAGACATGCAGATATCTTCCTATGTGTACAGTGAGAGTTGAGGTTATGCAAGGAGAGAGAAGTTAAACTGATGGCTGACATACAGAGAGCCCGGGAGTGGATCCAAGAGATGATCATATATTGAGGAGTCACACACGGACTACCATTCCGAGATCCTCAGCCTCACACCATAGATCTAAGAGAGCTGGGAGCCACCATCTTTCAGAGCATCGGGATAGAGATTGATAGATATGGCATTTGTGCCACTTATGTACCAAACTTGGAAAATTTTATTTATGAAGAAAACTTTGTTTTTGGAACAATTAGTTCTATGATTGATTACTTTTTACTTTCATCAATGCACAAAACTTAAAAAGAAAGAGGAAAGGAAATTATGTATGAATGCATTCTAAGCTACATAACTTATAAAATAATTATTCTATAAGGAACACATACATGCATAAAGAAAGAAATGACTAGTAAGGGGTAATAATGTTTGAGATGCATCATATTAGTAGGTTCCTTAAGAGGAACACCATTCATATCAGCAATTTTATAAGCACCTGAAGTAAAATCCTCAATTACCACAAAGGGTCCAAGCCAATTTGGACTAAATTTTCCTTTCTCACTGGGTAAAGCATTCACATTTCTTTGGTTCTCATATAAGACTAAATCACCTACCATGAATGACTATTTAATCACTTTGTTATTATATTGTTTTTGGAGTGATATATGATAGGATTTAATGTGTTCAAAATAATTTATTCATTGTTCATCTAACATTTCTAACTCTTGTAATCGTTGTTCTCAGAAATTATCTTTGTCAATGATCCCATGAAATGAAACACGCAAGGATGGTATTTCTAATTATAGAGGCATGATAGCATCAGTCCCATAAATAAGATTATAAGGTGAAGTGCCAGTGGCCATATGAACACTAGTCCTATAATCCCACAAGGCATAAGTAAGTTGTGTATGCCAATCTTTCACATGTTATATGATCCTTAAAGCATGGTCATTTTTTTACTTTTTTAGGATCTCTTGATCCCTCCAGTTTAAATTTACACGGATCTCTTGATCCCGCCAGTTTTCAATTTACAAATTTTTGATCCCTTTAAGAACAGATCTCCCTGATGGGTTGACTAGTAAGGAGCCACATTCACTAGGCAGTTCAACTCCATCTTTCCATTTATGCTTTTTATGTGGTTCACAATGAGACATAAGTTCTCATTGGGCAAGATAATCACACCCTCTCTCTCTCTCCTTAACTAAGTGATGTCTCTCTTATCATGATCTTAGGGTTGATAAAGACTTAAGTCCCTTGGGGGCTTGAGGGTTTCTTTATCCCTTTTGGTTCCAATAAGATTGTCTATTCTTTATGTTCTCCTTTACCAAGAGTTTGTGTTGAGCTCATACTCTTGCTAAAGTGGGGGCTAAATGTATAGTTAGAAAATGGAAGCACTTCCATTGTAGACTTTTTTAGCCTTCCAAATAAGTGGTTTTGGGTCATATCAAGCACCTAGAATGGGTTCCTAATCTTGACATGGCTTCCCCCCTATTTTGTCCCTCTTTCCACTCATTTTTAGCCTGATTTCTGCATTCTGAACTACAAACTGGTGATTCTGGGCTTTAAGATCAGGGTTGACCTTTTGGGTCTATGTCAACCTCAACCCTAACCTAGGTTAGGGTCAACCTTGACCCTAACCTAGGTCAAGGTCAACCTCAACCTTGACCCAGGGTTCAAATCCCAGGGTCTGATAGTTTCCAGATGTCGGTCTTTGTAAAAAGTGTTTTCCCGCTTCCGGGTCAACTGTTTGAGGTTCCAAAGTGTCGATTCCTAAATTATATTTAATATAGGTCCTCTTTTAGGGGAATGGGTTTAATTGGAATTTAATTATCCTATGTCTTCCTCCTTAGAACATTGTGCCCTAATTTCATATAAAAGGGAGCCTTTCTCCTCTCATTTTCTCTAAGTGATATTGAGAAACAAAAGTCCTCTATTGAATCCTATGCATCCTTGAGCAATTGAGAAACATCATCAAGTGAAGATTCAAGCAAGAAATCAAGAAATATTTGAAGCAAGGATTCATCCACCATCAAGCCTTTAAGCATTCAAAGAGATCCATGGGAGGCCCTTGAAGGATTCAAGCCACATAGTGCCCTTTTGGTGATCTCTCTATCCACCTTCTTCTAAACCTTTTCCAAATTCAAGAACCCATTCAAGAATTGGTGTTGGAGATCTACAAGAAAAAGATTGAAGACATTCTACCTCTCTACATTCCACATTTTGAAGCATACTTTTGGATCCATGGATTTGAATCTTCCACAAGGACTTTTACAAGCAAGGTGAATTCGTGCATTTACTTTGTTTATCTTTATGCAATTTCAATTACATATATTTGAGGTTAACTCCAAAACCAGGGTTTGACCAAGGCAAAACCCTCCCCCCCAACCAACAAACCTCTTTTTCTTGTAGGTATAGGTTCAGGACTGTAGATTTGAGACTAGATCTGGATACCCTTTTTGGCTTTCTTTCGGACGGCACGAACAGATTCTTTGTCGGACCTGTGCAGGTTAGGGTCGACATTATTGGGTCAAGGTTGACATTTGTGGGTCAAGGTCAACCTTTTTCATGAGATGACATTGGAACAAAAAAATATTTCTGGGTTTTGTTCATCTCTGCGTTCCGGTTATGGATCATACTTCAGTTTTTCTAGAAACAGTCTACAAACCTTAGAAAACATCATTATTTGATCTACAATTCTTTAAGGTTAGTACACTTCTCCTATTTCTTCAATTAATGTCATATATCATATTTATAAATATAATTAACATAATTTAAGATCCCCTTCTTGTTATTCTCTTTTCCAAATAGTTGATTCATTTGTGCATTAGCCCTTCCTTTGGGTTGATCAACTTGGTCCTTCCATTTGTGCATTTGGGAATAGAAAAGGAGCATCTTATCTTCTCCCTAATCATAATTACAATACACAATCAATCAAATTCAATTAAATGTAAAGAAGGGTTAAGGAATTTAACACACTTTAAGAAAATCAAACAACAATTAATAAACAAATCTCCTTACTTTACATTCTGGTAACATAACATTTATCACATCAACAAAACCCCCATTTCATATGTTACATTTTGATTAACATGTTTTGTTGTCAATATTAGGTAGCGAGAAGTCATGTTTTAAGGATGCTTTATTTAGGTCTCGAAAATCATTGCACATTCTTATTTTATTTCCTCCCTTAGAAATAGCCACAATATTGGAAATCCATTTAGAATAATTAATAGAGCGGATGAATCTGACACCTAGTAATTTTTCAATTTAATCTTTTACTAGTAAAGCAATACCGGGATTCATCTTGTGAATCTTCTGTTTCACAGGTTTAGCATTGGGTTTAAGGACAGTATTATGAGTGACAATCTTGGGATCTATACCTGGCATATCCGAATATGTCCAAGCAAAGATATCTTTATATTCAAGCAAGAGAGAAACTAATTGATCATGTTCGTCTTGACCCAAACACTTCCCATTTTTGATTGTTCTTTCAACATCATTCTTATCCACTTGAACATCAATGGTCTCAGCTATTAATAAATTACATTGTATGGGAGAATCTATTGGCAGAGGGGAAATATCTGATTCATCATGTTCTCTAAAATAGGCTTCACTATTCAGGAAATACAGCTACCTCCTTTTATGATGAAATGTAGGTAGATCTTGATAAGCTCCTAAAAAATTAGTGAGGGTTTCATCCTCAGGAAAGATGTCCAACCTAGGCTTTTGATCCATGTCAAGGAGAAGCAGATTAACCAATTTCAAATGTCCACCACAAATATGATTAACATTAAGAGGAAAATTTGATGGTTGCCTATAAGGATTGAATCCTAACCCATAAGTATAATCACAACCTTCATTATCCAGGGGTACTTGTATGCCTTGTTCATACTTACCACAACCTTTCCCATTAAATCCTGATTTCTTGAGTAAATGATAACCAGAACCATACCTGTCATCCATATCAAATTGAGTTAAAGGAGAGGCATATGTCACAATGTCATAGCAATCTAGTTTTATTGTCTCGATTGTTTCATCATAAGAAGCACCAACAAAGTTACTTTTTAACTTATCAGAAAGCGGAGAAGGAATAAAAACTTGTTTTCCAAACTCAGTTTGTTCTTTCATAAATTCCAAATCTGATACTTTATATTCTCCTAGAAAAGTAGGATTAAAATCCAATGTTCCCCAATCATCTTCCATTAGGGACGAAGATGGAATCTCATCTTGTTTAACCTCAGGTGGTTGTTCAGGTTTTTTAATTGGTTGTATAGGCTCAGGAACCTTAGCATATTCTACATTCAATCAAGGATTTGGTGCATCATCCACATGTAGTGTGTACATTAGATTGTTATAAATGAACCTAACCTTGCGATGAAGAGTAGTAGGAACCACATGCATAGTATGTAACCAAGTTCTTCCTAATAAAAGGTTATAGTTGAGTGGTCCTGGCATACCATAGATAGGAGTGTAGAGAAGCACAGGACCAACTTTAATGGGAAGTGTACTAATACCCAAAGTTTTCTTTGCAATATTATCAAATCCATGAATAGGAATATTATCCATTTGAATAGTTGTAAGATTGGCCTTAATTTCCTTAAGCATATCCATGCTACAAAAATTAAGCCCAGATCCATTATCAATCAATGTTCTATGAATGATACTCTGATTAATAGAAACAACAACCATAAGAGGATCATATTGATTCTGCACCTCAATAGGAAGTAAATCATCATCAAAAAACACAATAGGAGGTACAGAAGGCATAGTATGCATGCACTCTAGAAATGAACTAATGTTCTCTTGATTAGGAGGCGTAGCAGGGAGAGTAGATAAAGCTTTTTGCAACGCCTCATGATATGTAGGAGAAGTTTGAAGTAATTCCCATAAAGATATCTTAGCTGGAGTAGCACGTAACTATTCCACTAAGTCATATTCCTTAAAGGAATAAGGTAACCTAGGTGCTTGAGGAAGCACTGGTTGAGAAGGAGGTAAAGTTGCTAGGACAGTGGGTTGAGGATTATTTTGTGTGTCATAAGCATGCGAAATAGAATCTGTGTTATCAAAGAAATCCAAGGGATCTCTGGGTTTTCCCTTAATAGTTATTTGAGGACATCCTTTTATCATCATCAAAGGTTTGCGAAATATCATTTTAGGTGTCTCAATATTGCAAATAGAGGAATATGAAGGTAACCATGCATACACTCTATGGTAAAGGTCAATTGAAGAGGTTGTGGAGGAGAATGAAATAGGAATAGGATCCATGGGGATCTCATTCAAACCATTTGCATTCTCACTTCCATCTACCTCATTAAGGGATCTATCATTTTGTACAATAAAATCCTCATCAAAGTATTCAAAACAAAAATCATACATGTTGAACACAAGAAAACACTACAAGCATAAAAAATGTAAATGTTTTTGTATTTTAAAAATAATTTTGTGATTTTTATTATATATATAAAATGCAAGAAAAAGAAATCTATTTCTATGTTCATGCAAGATTTAATATGAAATGTAAATCTAACACCAAGGAAAACAAATAGTTGTCTATCATGGGTTCACCAAAATGTAATATCTAAATTTGGCTCATAAAGGATTTCTTAAGTAAGATTTGCATAATGAGATAAGAAAGAGATCCTAAGGCCAGTTTTTAGTTTCTTACACTTAATTATTATAATAAAAAGGATGGAAAGAAGTATGTATAGAATAGTGGGATAAGATACCTACCTCATAATATAGCAGATCTGGAAAAACTCATTTTTTGAAGCCTATATTGAGTTTCTAGAAAATTTGAAGTATGATCGAGAACCGGAACGCAGAGACGAACAAAACCTAGAAATATTTTTCTATTTTGATGCCATCTTATGAAAAATGTCAACCTTGACCCACAAATGTCACCCCTGACTTGCACAGCATTGACAGAAAATTTGTTTGTGCATCTCGGTAGTTCATTGAAAAGGGTATCCAAATCTGGTCTCAGATCTACTATTCTGTACTTGCAGTTCCCAAACACAGCACCTGCAAATATCTAAAAAGAGGGGTTTTTGGGGTGGTTATATAGGGTTTTTCCTTAGTCAAACCCCATTTTGGTGATCTCCACCTCCATGAATAGCCGAATATAGAATGTATGGTGTGTGTGTATTGCTCTTTTGAAAAGAGTCTTTAAACATGTAATATCAAGATCTAATCTTTTAGATTAACAATCCTAACATAACATGGAAATGAGAAAGCAATGCATAGATTTGAATATGACAAAGAAAGCATACCAAGCCCCCAAGGATAAATTATTCCTATCAACTCACAATCCATAATTGCTACCCCATGATAATGTCCTTTGAATGCTTGAATGTTGGGAATAGTAGATCTAAAGAGAGAGCCTTCTTGCTTCAATGAAGATCCACCATAGTTTGTCCTCAAAATTCTTGATTGAAGATCATGATATATCCTCCTAGTTTGTCCTTCTATATCATCCTCTTTCTTGTTTGCATCATCATTTCATCATGTCATCTCCTGATTTCATCTCATGATCAAATGAAGGTAAAAGAGAGTATTTATATAGAGATCTCAACATAGGCTTCCTAGGGAAATGCAAGGGACCCAAATTCAAATTTTACCTCAAATCATGGTCTGATTACAATCACCAACTAAGGAGGGAACATAATAATTCAAATTATCAAAGAAAACACTTCCGCATCTGAACCCGGGGACCTATTTTAAGTTCCGGACCCCGATAAGTTCCAGATTTGAAAGCGGGGACCAACACCTGACAGAGGTCTATATCGACCTCACCCTTGACCTAGGTCAAGGTCGACCTTGACCTTGACCTAGGTTAGGGTCAACCTCAACCTTGACCTAATGTTTCAGGCAGGTCACTAGAAAGTTGCTGAGAGGCTCCCAAGTCAGCCAGGGACCCAGGAAGGTGGGGGAAGGTGCCAGAATGTTTAAGAAGGCCTATAGGCCTAGAGAGAGAGAGTAGAATGAGGCCCAAGAGGACCAATACATAGGTCCTACCCAGAGAAAAGAGCTATGGAGAGGGAAATCTAGGAGGATCCATTAGATCCTAACCCTAATTTCACCTACACCTTGTTAGGAATAAGGTGTCTCAAGCTTGGATAATTCCTATTCTTATTATTTGTTTTGTAAAATGTATTTTCTTGCAAATAATGTAATTAAGTGTGAGTGTAAATGTCTAGTTGGCATGTTGATGTGTCACTCCACTTGATGTGTCAGCATCTTGAATGGTGTGTAAGGAGATCATGGCTGTAACAGTTATGACAGATTCCTATGACACGTAAGAGCTATTTTTAGGGTTCCTATTTTCTCAGAGAATGGTAAAACCCTAATGCGGCTATCTTTGGAAGTTGACCTAAAAAGGAAAGTGCATGATATAAGCATTTTTAGGGTTACAAAAAAGGATACAAAAAAGAGTTTATTGTTGGTATAATCTGATGCTACTGGATTTGTCTGTGTGTGTCGATTGTCTCCTGAAAGAACTTGCATTGCAAGTGTGTTGTAACCGTTGTGTTGAAGATAATACATTGTGTAGGTTTTGGAGTGCTGGGGTTTTTTACCGAAA
>MU227547.1:761185-805989 GCA_018584345.1 Thuja plicata
TCCGAGATCGTATGACCAACTTACTAAAAATAGCAAGTTTTCATAAATAGCAGCTCTGCACAAGGTAGCCCTTATTGAAAAGAAAACAGAAATATTTTTGGGTGATGCAAGATTGCCCTTACACCCAAGATGCTCCTGCATCAAAATTGAAGAGTGTTATAGACTTAATGGTGAAGTTGGACAATTGAAAATCAATCTTGAGGAATTCAGAAATAGTGAGCATGAACTTGAAAGGGTTAATGAAGTCCTTGGGAGTGAACTTGCAGAAGCTAACGAATTCAAAGAAAATTTCAAATCTAGTTCAGCAAAGCTTGATGCACAACTTGAAAGTCAAAGACCTAAAGGAAATTCTCAAGGACTTTGATTTGAGAAAGGAGAAAATTCTAGATCATGTGAGAAAATCAAATCATCAGATAATCAGGATGAATAACCTAGGAAGACATCTATGAGACAATAAAATTTCAATGGGAAATGCTTTTCATGTAACAAATTTGGTCATAGAGAAAAAGAGTGCAAAATTAGACCTAATACCACATCATTTTTTGGCTATTATTACCCTTGTGACAACTATGGACACAAATGAAATGAATTCAGATTAAGGGTGAATAATTATGTGAACTACATGAACATAAACTATTACAAATGCAAAAAATTTGGACATATTGCGAAGTAGTGTAGATTAAGGACAAATCCAATGAACACAAGGTATGGAAATGTGACATGTTTCAATTGAAAAAGTTCTAGTCATATTTCTAGGAATTGTAGATACAATAATTAAGAGGTCCAATAGAAAGGAATAGTGTGTTGATGAAGTTAAGAAGGAAATGAACAAAACATGGGTTTGAAAAGAACTAATAGATTTTACTGAAAGATCGCATCAGATTCTGGTAGAATGTTTCATCATAAAACTAATTAGGTCATTGCTAAGGAGATTTTTTCATGAAAAATCCTTACCTGACCCCTGAATTGGGTGAAGCAGTGAATGTGATCAGCATATTCAGATGTAGAAATGTGTTTATGGCATGTTTGATGAGATCATGAACAGATTTCCCCCAATAGAGATGGTCCAACCATGTAGTAAGATTCAACACAGTGGAAGCAACCAACTCATAAAATGGAATAGACATGATACATGTCATAACAGATCTTCACATTATCATAGAATCAAGTATTTACATCACATTGGCATGCAACATGCATATTACATACTTTTGGCATACATGCCTGATTACAACACATATCTATATCTAAACCCTAATGCTAACCACCCAAGGTTATCTCTTGAGAACTACTCCAAAAAAATATCAAGAGCCTCAATATATAGAGCCTTCCCAACTCATAAGTCAGCTAGATCAATTACATTTTCCAAGAATAATAAAACATAAGATAGGAAGATAGGTCAAGACCCAAATCATAAAGATCTCAATGCAAAGATGTATAAATGATGCATGATCAAAGAGAGACATTGGCCAAAGATCCAAGAAAATCACGATATGAGTAACCAAGCTTCACTGATTGATAAAATACATCACAAGATCTAGAAAACCTCAACTGACCGTTAGAACATGAACATCATGTAGAAATTTCCATGAACCTTTAATATCTCCATAATGAAGTATCCAAATTAGGTGTGAACCCAAACATATGTAAAACATGATGTCCATAATAATCCCTTAGTTTCATAGTAGCTAATGATCTAAAACCAAGGAACGCTACCAAAAACACAGAACTGCTAACTGAAACAAAACTAAGAACAAAGTGAAAGGAAAATATTATTGGGTGATACAATATTTCCAATGACCCAAGGATGCTCCTGCATTAGGCTCCCCTAGTGAATATAAAATTCTCCACAAGAGAAACTTATGAATATTTTACTAGATGTGAGACATAAATCCCATGCACATTCTTGACCTAGATATCCTCCTTGTTTGCATCTCTCTGCATGTGCACTTCTGCTTCATCTTCTGTCAGACCCATCCACTTTTTCTAATTTGCAATTACTCTGTCAAATTTCACATCTGTACAAGATTTCTTACCACTAACTTCATTCCTTTGTACAATTGAATTACTTCTTATAAAAGCATTCATTTGGTTAGAAACCAAAGCCTTATACTGCTCACAATATGATACCAACTTGTTCTCAGGTCTTCCTTCAAGATACTTCTTCTGATCCTTACCAACCCTTGTATTCTACTTTGAATATTAAGTCTTCACCATACTCAAATTCCTTGCACTTCTCCCCTCTGCTTCCTTCAAGGGAACCAAAGTAAAAATCTGTCTACCCTTCTCTATTATGACCAAATTTATTATGCAATCATGAATATCTCCCATATCAAATTGTCAAGGTCTTCCTAATAGAACATGACAATTACTCATAGATACCACATCACATACAATTTCATCATTGTAAGGTCCAATGCTAAATTTTATCAAACATTTCTATTTCAAATCCACCATGTGCTTATCGGAAAACCAACTTATCATATAAGGACAAAGATGTTTAAGCCTCTTCAAGCAAATATTTTGCACCATTTCCTTTGATACAAAATTCTCAATACTACCACCATCCATGACAACTTTACAACATTTACCTCCTGATTTGCAAATAGTCCTAAGAAAATTACTCCTTTGTAAAGTTTTGGGTTATTTTCTACTCAACATGACTCTCCTAAGAATAAGAGACTCTCCTATCTTAGGTTCTTCCATAAATTCCAAAAATTCATCAGTAGCATGCTCCTCATGTTCCACAAGATTATGTCTACCTAATTTCTTACTAGATCCTTCAGAAAATTGAAAATCTTTGTCTTATTCCACCTCATTTGAAACAAGTACCTTTGAATTCCTTTCTACCACTCTTCCTAAGTATCTTCTGATTAGATTTTATCTCAAGGCTTTGCTTCTCTTTTGCATTCCTACTTTCTTGTTTATCCCTTCATCTAGGGTTACCTTGTCTTCTTTTCAACTTATCTTGTGCCCTCAATGCATATTGATAAGCATCCTCCATTGTATAAATCCTGAACATACTAATCTCATCTTGAATATTGAATCTTAGGCTATTAATATACCTAGCCACCTTTTCTTTACATACTTCTATGTGTCCAAATCTAATAGTCATCTTATAAAACACTTCGGTGTAATCCTTGACACTCATTTCCTTCTTCTTTAAGTTCTACAATTTCTTAAATAATTCTAATTCATAATCCTTGGGAATAAATTCAGATTTTAATCTGGAAACCATAACTCTCCATATAGTGATTTTTATTTCACCATTCTCTTCTCTATATTTATTCAATTATTTCCACCATAAGACAACATGACCCTTCAATTTAGTTTGTGCTAATCTAACCCTCTGTAGATCTCTGATATCTTCAAGCTCAAAGTAATCTTCTAGTTATCTAATATAATCTATGAAATCCTTGGGATGTAATGAACTAGTGAAAGTAGAAACATCCATGCTATGAATTTTACTTACTTGTGCCATAGCACTCAACAATATTTCTTGATCTACAGGGATCTCAACATCTACAGTCTCAAGATCTTCAATCACTTCCTCATATTCCTCCTCACTCTTAGGATTCCTTTGCAATCCAGTCAACACTTATGGATCTCAGTCGTAATCTCATTTATAAATTCCTCCATCATTATTCTATCCTTCTAGGGTACATCCTTCTAAGTGGAATCTTTCCAATCCTCACATGCAATCACCTCATCTTCAACGATCTAATTACAAGGTTCTAATTACCTCTCACTCGGCGATCTATCAGAACACTTGCAACCTACCTCCAACTTGGAAATCAGTTCACCCTTGGTATGCCTTTAACACTCCAAATAAGTTCTCAACTATCAATAATCTCCTCACCAAACCCCCTTGCATAAATCCTATGCAATTGCAAGTTAGATCCACACTCTTCCACCTCAAAATAGATTCAACTAAGGCTTTGCAAGCTTAGGAACTCAATGTTCTAACACGGGAACATCGACCTTACTCTAATACCACTCTATATAGTTACGGCCTGAGTTTCCCCAATGGATATGGTCCAACCATGTAGCAAGAGTCAACACAATAGAAACAAAAAACTCAAAAATAAGAATAGATAGACAACATGCTATAATAGATCTTTGCATTATCAGCAAATTAGGTATTTATATATCATTGACTTGTAAAATGCAAATTAAAAACTTTTGGCATACATGCTTGATTACAATATACATCTATATCTAAACACTAATACTAACCATCCAAAGTTATCTCTTGAGAACTACTCAAAAAAAAGATCAAGAGCCTCAATATATAGATCCTTCGTAACTCATAAGTCGGCCAAATCAATCAAATTTTCCAAGAATAAGAAAACATAATACAACAAGATAGGTCAACACCTAGATCATAAATATCTCAATTCCAAGATGTATAAATCATGTGCGATCCAATAGAGACATTGGCCAAAGATCTAGGAACATTGATATATGAGTCACAAAGCTTGGTCAATCAGGAAAATACTTCACAAGATTGGAAAACCTCAACTGACCATTAGAACATGAAGATCATATAGAACTAACTATGAATCTTTAATATCTCCATATAGAAGTATCCAAAGGAGGTGAAAACCCAAGAATATGTAAAAAATGATGTCCAAAACAAACCCTCATGCTCACATTAGCTAATGATCCAAAACTAAGGAAACAACCATAAACACAGAACTGCTAATTGAAACAAAACTAAAAAGAAATTGAAAGAGAAATATTTTTGGGTGATGAAAGATTTCAAATGACACAAGGATGCTCCTTTATCAATGTTGTATCATTCACAAGAACTTTGCTGATGATCTGAAGGATCGGAGATGGATTTTCTATCATGTGTTCTGAGATAACTTGAAGATAAAACACAACACATTAATTGTTATATACTTTTTGGACATGTGAAGCAACACAAAGTCATTTTCTCTACTCATCTATACCTTGGAAGTTGGAGAATAGTTTGTAGAGAAATTAAAGGTGATTGAAAGAAGATTGAAATGATATACAATGATTTCAAGCTCAACTCTAAATTCATTGAAAAGGTATTTTATATTGTTTAGTTTGGTTTTTGAAGATTAAATCATGGATACACGTAGAGTAATTAATGCTATAGAATGTCCTAGGCTAGTGTTTAAGAAACACTTACACAAATCAACTAAGGACAATCTTGAAGGTGTATTTTCATTTTCTCCTTATGGTTGTTTTGTTGAAGACAATTATTCAATTGTGTATTTTCATTGATGTTACACAAATGTAGTGATGTTACACAAATATCTAAATCTAACCGAGTACAGTCAGTGTATGTCAAGATCTCTTGGGCATTGAAGAAGACTCCAGTATCAA
This sequence comes from Thuja plicata, assembly GCA_018584345.1. Lineage (NCBI taxonomy): Eukaryota > Viridiplantae > Streptophyta > Pinopsida > Cupressales > Cupressaceae > Thuja > Thuja plicata. The sequence continues at coordinate 766,544 of MU227547.1, forward strand.
CCAAGTGATTTGCAGTACTAACCGAGTTGACTCAGGAGATACAGTAAATTTAGTTACAGCCGATTAACGGTCGGGCATCGAAGGATTATAGTGTTAACCGAGCTATGCATTTTGTGTCAGCCGACTTACTATTGTTTACACTTTATGTTTAATTTGTTAATTGTAGCTGACAGATTTGAGTTTTATTGTTTATTTGGAAGGGTATTCAAGATGACTTGACAAGGCTTATCATATATATACAAGGTCAAGTTTGGATTTAATATAGTGGTAGATTTTTTTGATATGAAGAGTGAAGGCAAAATAAGAAGGAATTTTGATTAAGGATAGAATATCCAGACCGAGCTTCAAAAGAATATTTGATTAGTGAGGATCTAGTTAAAGCCAAAATAGAGATCTAAATCTACAAATTTAGTTTCTTCTTCACTCAGGTCAACTCATTATTACTCTCTAACAATTGTAGCAGTAATCTAAATCTCTCGACAGAGTAGACTTACCAGTCTTTCATAAATCCTCTCACAAGGTGGGATTTCTACATTGAAGTGTTTGAAGACCTCTAACAAGGCCACTCCTAGCAAGGTGATTAAATCCTCTAATAGGAACACACCTAATAGTGTTTTTTTTTACCTTTAACAGGGTTGGCTCCTAATAGGGCTCACTTCAGAAGAGTGAAAAATAGTAACTAGTTGCAATTGGTAGTTTTCCCAAATTGGGTTTCCGTGTTAAATCTTGGTGTCATCTGTGTACCTTCTATTTTTTTTATGCTTTATTTTTCTACACTTAATCACTAAAGGTTAATCACATTTAATATCTTAATATTTCTTTGTTAACTGAGTAACAACAAAATATCTTTTATTAACCGAGAAGAGTGATAAGTTTGATTAAGACATCTAAGGGACTTACATTTGTTTTTTGTGGTAACTCATTCACCCCTCGCCTCTCAGTTACTCAACTCATTTCCAACAATTGGTATCAAAGACACATTTGGTGCTTTCAGGGAAGGTTTCAAGGCCTAAGCTAAACATCAAAGATGTCTTACAGAAGGGAGATCCCCAAGCTTAACAAAGACAACTTTCCTGCATGGAAAGAGTTGATGAGGCTACATCTATCTACTATTGGACATACTAGTTTGCAATTCTTGGACCAAAAGTATGTGGAACTACCTAGACCTATGTCTTTGGATCAGATGGTGGACATGAAGAATCATAACATAATGATGATTGATATAGCTTGTTCACTCAACTATTCAGAATTCGATGAAGTCAAGGACTACCCTACTACCTATGATATATGGAAGAAACTACATGAAATCCATGGAGGAGATGATAATGTAAAGAGAGTCAAAGAAAAGAGTCTCAGAGGTCAGTTTTATCAGATGAAAATGAAAGAAGGAGAAGATATTACAAAATACAGTGAAAGAATCAAGAGAAGTGTCAGTGCCATCAGAGTTGTTGGTGGAAAGATTGAAGACAAATCAGTGGTTAGTAAGGTATTGAGAACTTTACTTCCTATCTATACAATTAGAGTTTTAGCTATTCAAGAGATGAGGTGTAGTAATGATATAACTCTAGATGTATTAGTTGAAAGGCTAACAAATTTTGAGTTGGACAATTTTGACAATTATTCTCCTAATCCTAGCAATTTTGAGTCTGCATTCAAAGCTAACTGAAGCCTTGGTAAGATGAATAGAAAATCTAAAGGAAAATAGATTGAAAATGATAGTGATGATGAAGATCTAGAAATCATTGAAGTACTACTTGCAAAGAGAGCTGCCAAAGGGAAAGGAAAGTACAAAGGAAGAATACCATTGATTTTCTTTTCATGTGACAAGGGAAGCCACATTGCTGCTAAGTGTCCAAACAAAGAAGACAAAGATGAGAGAAAGTTCAACAAGTACAAAGGCAAGAAAGATTTTAAAAGCTACAAGGACAAAGGTAAGAAATCTTGTTATACTGCAAAAGATTCTGATAGTGATGAAGATGAAGATGAAATGGTTTACATTGCTATTAAGGATGAGTGAGATAATGAATAAAATTAAAATACTGCACTTTTCTCTCATGTTAATGACACTTGGATAATTTATAGGGGTTATTCTCACCACATGACTGGTGATAAAACAAAATTTGAACATCTTAAGAACTATGATGGTGGGAGTGTCAGATTTGTGAATAATTAACCTTGCTATGTGGAAGGTAAAGGTTGTGTTTCTCTAACTAAAGGAATCAAATGTGATAATGCTTATTGGGTTGAAGGACTAAGGTGTAATCTACTGAGTGTGGCACAACTAGATAACATTTGTTTCAAGGTGGAATTCATGAATGGTAAGGCCAAGATCCTAGATGGTAAAGGAAACCTAGTTGGAACTGGCAAGCAAACAAATAGTAATCTAATCTATCTTGATCTCACAGAAAGTTCACATTTTATTGCACAAGTAGAAGAAAGTTTCTTATGGCATAAAATATTGTGTCATGTGAATTTTGATAACTTAGTTAACATAAGCAAGAACAAAAGAGTAAGAGGTATTCCTATATTGAAGAAACTTGATTTGGCAATATGCAAACAATGTCAAATTGGGAAGATGGGCAAAACTAGTTTCAAGAGAAAGAATTACAATGAAGAATTATTTGAGTTGGTGCATACTGATCTATGTGGACCAATTGGAACAAGTTACACTAGAGAGAATTATTTCATTCTATTTTTATGATCATTCCAGAATGATGACTGTTATGTTTCTCAAAGAGAAATTAGAAGCTTTTCAGAAGTTTAAGTGGTACATTGCTAAAGTTGAGAAGGAAATAGGAAAGAAAGTAAAGTGCCTAAGATCTGATAGAGAAGGTGAATTAATTTCTAATGAGTTCAATGAATTCTTTAATGAAAGAAGAATCAAGATAAAAGTATATGCCCTTGGTACACCACAACGAAATGGAATAGAAGAAAGAAGAAATAGATCTATAATGGATTGTGCAAGGACCTTGATGATTGAAAAGAATTTTGCAACCAAATGCTAGAAGGAAACTATCAGCACTGTAGTTCACACCTTGAACAGAGTTCAACTAAGGAAAGGTACTAATCATACACCCTTTGAACTATGGTATGGCTATAAACCCAATGTTTTTTAATTCAAAGTATTTGGAAGTAAATGCTACATCTTGAAGGATGCAAGAAATGGAAAATTTGATGTAAAAGGTGATGAAGGCATATTCTTAGGCTAATCTTGTAAAAGAAAAGCATATAAATGTTTGAATCTTGCTACTCATAAAGTCATAGAAAGTGAACATGTAAAGATTGATGAGTTTACAGAGAGAAGTGAAGAACACAGCAGTAAAGCCCAAGGACTACAAGAACTTTGTGTATTATGAACCTAATACTATACCTAAGACACAAACAATATTCACAAGGAAGTAAGACAGAAGCAATTTGTTCTTTAGTATTCACAAGGAAGTAAGGTTGAAATATGTTTGCAATTTGTTCTTTAGTATTCACATATTCCAACAAATTGCAGACATATTCACAAAACCTTTACCTAAGGATGCATTCTTGTATCTTAGAGGAAAGCTAGGGGTGATTCCCCTAACTGAGGCTCACTAAAGCACAAATTAGTGATGCATTAACTGAGCTACAATGAATATCTAACAAGTTGATGCAGATTGTCAGAGCTTATTACATATCAATCAGTACATCAGGTACATTACAACTTCATTGGATAGAGTCTTTGGCATTGGATTTCAAAGAGGGAGAGATTATTGATGTCATGCCAAAGAAATTAGTATATCAAAGGGAGAAATTATATCAGAAACAAAGATTGATGTAAGAGGGAGAAATCTGTATATCAGTGATTATGAAGACAAAGGGAGTTTTCTGGATGAGAATTAGAATGAAGCTAAGGACATTATAAATTTTATTCTTGTTTCTGTTACTCCAAAATTCTTTGTATAATGACATGTTGTGTTTCCATCAATTCCAAAGAGGGAGATTGTTGAAGACAGTTATTCAACTGTGTATTATTATTGATGTTACACAAATGTAGTGATGTTACACAAATGTCTAAACCTAACCGAACATATTCAGTGTATGTCAAGCTCTCTTAGGCATTGAAGAAGTCTCCAGTATCAACCAAGTGATTTGTAGTACTAACCGATTTCACTTGGAAAATACATTAAATTTAGTTACAACTGAGTAATGGTCAGGCATCGAAGGATTACAGTGTTAACCGAATTATGCATTTTGTGTGAGCCAACTTACTAATGTTTACACTTTATGTTTAATTGGTTAATTGCAGCCAACAGATTTGAGTTTTATTGTTTATTTGGAAGGGTATTCAAGCTGACTTGACAAGGCTTAGCATATATATACAAGGTCACTTTTGGATTGAATATTGTGGTAGAGTTTTCATATATGAAGAGTGAAGGCAAAATAAGAAGGAATTTTGATTAAGGAAAAAATATCCAAGCTGAGCTGCAAAAGAATATTTGATTAGTGAGGATCCAGTTAAAGCCAGAACATAGATCTAAATCTACAAATTTAGTTTCTTCTTCAATCAGGTCAATTCATTGTTACTCTCTAACAATTGTAGCAGTGATCTAAATCTCTTGACAGAGTAGACTTAACAATCTTTCATAAATCCTCTCACAAGGTGGCATTTCTATAATGAAGTGTTTGAAGACCTCTAACAAGGCCACTCCAAATAGGGTGATTAAATCCTCTGACAGGGTCACACCTAATAGTGTGTTTTGTAACCTTTAACAAGGGTGGCTCCTAATAGGGCTCACTTCATAAGAGTGAAAAATAGTAACTAGTTGCACAATTGGTGGTTTTCCCAAATTGGGTTTCCACATTAAATTTTGGTGTCATCTATGTACATGTTATTTTCTTTATGCTTTATGTTACTGCACTTAATCACTAAAGGTTAATCATATTTAATAGCTTAAGATTTCTTTGTTAACCGAGTAACAACAGAATATCTTTTATTAACCAAGCAGAGTGATAAGTTTGATTAAGACATCTAAGGGACTTGGATTTTTTTTGTGGTAGCTGATTCACCCCTCCCATCTCAGTCTCTCAACTCATTTCCAATAGTTTTACACATCAAAGACATTAGGTATTATATACATTGTAACCTAGAAGAATCGGGAGACAAATTAATTGCACAAAAATTCAAGGAAGTTTCTAAGAATTCAGTCCTGAAGGATGAGTACAAGGTATCAGAAGAGAATAATTTTTCATAGATCATGGATTTCCCTGATTTATTTGAAGTGAAGTGGGATCAATATGTGTTGAGAAGAGTTCACAATCAATTTATGTGGCTTGAACCCTACAAGATAACAAAGGAATTTCTAAGGGTGCTACAAGGTTTTGTGAAAGTGGTGATGTGCCAACCCTGAAATCTATTTAGAAGGATACAGTCACTAGGTTAACTGATTCTCAGTGGGACAAGTGAGCTATGACCATGAATAACATTTTACAACCAGATGTGAATTTTACATCTATGGTGCTTGGCTACAAGATATTTCATTCTAGTAGAGAAAACTCTATCTCAAGTACTATCATATATGTGGAATACAAAATGATGAAATAAAATGAAGACTATAACATGTGTGAAGCATTAAGAGATCATCTTATGAAGAACTTGGAGAAGATAAAGAAGAATAGGAAACAAATATTCAAGTATGGATCCTGTTGGTGCGTATATTTTTCTATTTTATCAATTACTTTCCTAGAGTAGGAAATGTTAGATGGAAAGAGGATAAACTAGTTGTAGTTTAGATCAAATAATATTATGGCATGTTGGGAGATCATTCATCTAGGATTGATGTATGGGGATACTTCAAAATATTTTAATAATCTATAAAGATAAGGTAAAGAATCCCACCTAAAATTGTGAGAAAGTATGAGAACAATGTTTTCTTTGTGGTATATATTGATGCATGTTTGATGGAGGAGGAAGACCCTAGAAAATATTTGGTGATGCCTATGGGATATGAGGTGGATGGTCAACTTCTTGAGGTATATGTTGAAGATATCTTGAAGAAACCCTTAGAAAATACTGAACAAAGGTTCGGTACATATCATAAGAATATTCTTAAATTTCATGAGGAGATTACTAGACCTATAAGAGAAAGAAAGATTGGAAAACAAGTTGAGATGGTTGAAGAAATGATGGGATTTAATAAAGAAAAGATAGCAGAAGCAATACAAAAGTTTAAAGAGAACGAAAAGGAAAAGGGAAAATAAAATGTTATAGAAGATCATATTGATGTTGATGCAGATACCCCTCCTGTATACATACCCTTTCCATTATCATCCAAAGGATGACAAAAAAGGAGTGCACTAAAATATTTTGTTAGTCCATTAGAGAAAAAAATTGTGAAGAAGATAGAAACACCTAAACCATCTACATCGAAGGCTACACAATCCAAATTAGTTAAGATAGAGCATACCACAAGAAAGAGAGTTAAGGAAAATGGAAAATGGAAATATAATGGAGACAAGGGTGATGACAAAGATGAGGAAACAGATTCATATATTGTTGTGAATAAGTTGAGAGCTGAAGGAGCCAAGACATATAAATTGGTGAGTGGTCCTAAGAGTGATTCTAAGGCTGAGGAACCTATGATTATTTCTGGTAAGCCAATTTTCTCATGTAATGATTTTTTGAGGAAAATGACACATCATGGTGTATTAGTTCAAATGAAAAAGTTTTACAAGTTATATGATGAGGATGAGAAAAGTAAATTGGAGGAAGGAGTAATTATTTATCAGAATAAGTATAAACTAGCATTGGTTGAGATCAAAAGGGACATCCTTGATTATCTATTTGATATACTTGAAGTGAGGAGATTGATAACACATAAAAAGGATAAGGAAATCAAAGAATTGACTTTGGTTAATTTATGTATTTTTATTGCTAAAGAGAAGTAGACATTCTACTTGAGGAAGCAAAGAAAGATTCGAATTGGAAGTCAAGAATAAACAATATTATGCTTGGGAATATAGATGAGATCACAAAGGAGATAGAAAAGGTAATGATACAAATTTTGATGAAGAAGTAGTTTGAGGTTGAACAAAAGAGTGATGAGAAAATTGATGAACCATTGGACACATCATTCCACATGATTTTTGATGAACCAAATATCCTCATTTCTAGTATTCCTATTACACTATCACTTGGTAATGATGAAGAGGAAGACACTCCCCGAGTTCAAAACTACAAGGCTACAATAAAAGAGGAGAATGATGGGGAGCTCAAATACAAGAGCACTATTGCTCCAATAAAGACCTCTCTTTGGGCCTTCTTAGTGTATTCTTCTCTACCCTATCCAAAGGATGATTCTATGGTCCTCTTTCTCACTTTGAACTCTCCACCAACTTCAAACTTCCACTAATACCTTCTCCATTCAACTATGCACTAAAGGATCCATTGAACCACCAAACCTCCCAATCCTCTCTTGGATACTAAGATGGGTCATCTGAAATTTTCTAAGTCACCTTCAATTTTTTCCAACTCAATTGGATGGACTCTCAAAAAATTTTCTAGTGAAGTCCTTGGTTTTCTTGTTTTGAGGCCTTGTAGCCTTTTTGGTCAATTAGACCCCCTAGGAATTGGTTTTCTTGGAATTCCTCACAAGAACCCTTAACACCCCTCCAAAAAAATTATGGATTATTTGTAGGTATATCATAGGCTCTAGGATTTTCAAATTTTTAGACCCCCACTCTTTTCGTACATAGGATTTTCAAGAAACCCCTACTTTTAAAGGTTTTGGGAACATGTACTCCAGTCTGGGTTCTTTGCTTCAAAAAAGTGACTCATTAAACTCCATTGATCCTCTCCTTGCATAAATTTATCAAGGACTCACTCCTCTACATGCTCCCACCATTTAATGGTTTCATCTAATCCATGTAGCAATATTTTCTTGCCACTGTTTCTTCCAAGCTCCTAACCAGAATGCACTAGCACTCGCCTAGGACTTGGTGTTAAAATTACTTCCCCTGCACAAAAAAAAAATACAAAATCCATATATACATTTTACATGGAGTGTTGTACTTTATTCCAAGAGACCATAGATATTTGACCATAGGAATTCAAGTGGGGTGCATATTTACATGACTGGCTCAAAACCAGATAGTGAACCAGAAGAAAAGAAAGAATTTACAAAAGCCTAACCAGTAACACTAGATAACTAAAAAAATTCCATAGTGAGTAATTAAATGTCAAAATACAAAGGCTCAATGCATTAATTCATTACTTTCAATCCACTAACCAACTGGATCAAATCTTTTTTACAAAACATAGTGAAAAACCCTCCTTTACAATACTAGTCAGTCCGTACACAATGACAACCAACCCTTAGTTTAGGGTTTCTTCCACCTTATATATGTTATCCCTTTATTATTAGACCTTAAGGTTGGGATTCACGCACCATTAAAGACCTTTCCTAAATTTTAGGAAATTCTTTCATGACAACTTTTCAAAATTGAAAAGTTGTCATGAGCAACTTTTACAGTTTTTGTCATTTCACCATTCCACTATGCCTAATGACCCAAATTGACTTGAAATAATCATGTAAGACCTTCAAACACCTAAAAAAACAAAAATCACAAATGTCACTCCACTTTGGGATCACCCAAGTTTGACCAATTGGTTGACTTCCTAGGATTTGGACACTAAGTCTTAGTGAAACATCCAAATCACCCAACCTAAACACACCTAACTCAACACACCCCTAAATCAACTATGGGAATTTATAAGTATTACTTAATCAATAAGTGGTTTTCCAAACCAACCTACAAGCCAAAATGACACAAGATCTTCACAAGACCTTTTTGGGTGCTCCTGCACCAGAGAATATGATCTTGATAAGGAAAAAAAGGAGGATGAAGGAAAATAAAAGAATTGATGATCAGAAAGATGGAAATATAGAGAAAATAAAAGAGGAAGAAATAGTGAAATATTAGAATCATGAAGGAGTTGAACATAAGGGTTCAGAGGTCAAGGTTGAAATTAAAGAGGTGGAAAGAGATAATTCAAGGGCATTGGGAGAAAAATACATTATAAAGGACATAAAAATTTAAGGTCCAATCCAATTGGATGCTCTTAGTCCTAAACAACTAATGGATATGTTAGAATAAATGTAGAACACACAAATAAGAGGGGGGTGAATCAATTGTGACCATAAATCTAAGACCTTTAACCAAATTATCAAATTAATCTCAGATTCGAAAGATAAACATGAAAGCAGGAACATAACATAGTAATCAACACATAACACAAATATTTTTGATGTAGAAAGCCTCTTAGGGTAAAAATAGGGTGGAAATCAAACCCACAAGATGAATATACTCTATTAAAAGAACTATACCATGTTAGGAGTATTACAAAGGGGAATTCACATGCATTCAGACACACTTCCTAGAGCTCACTGCTCATATACAACAAGGATCTCAATCCCCAAAAAGGCTCACTACTTTACAAAAATCTTTGATCTCAAATCATAAAGGACATACTATCTAAACTCATAAACTAATAAACAATATCTATGATATGCGAAAAAAATTCCAATGAAGTACATTAAAGCTATGGCTCAATTGCTTATTATTCTCATACCTCTTCTCTTTACATCTTGTACTTTCTTCCATGTCTTCTCAATTACAAAATTATTACATATTTATATATATTACATCAATTTATCTCAACTAGGTCATCTAGGGACCTAGTTACAAAATATTAATTCAATTTAGCTCAGTACACAATGTGAGCCATTGAATGTCAGATAAGACATAACAATGATCCATAAAAACATCCTTACATACGCTTTTGATCCATAAATCATGCCATTATCCATCACAGCATGCTATACCACCAAGTCATCCAAGAACAATAATAACAACACCACCTTACATGAGGAATATTTAATCTCGATCACATAACCCAACATGATCCACTAACATGAATAGGACATGATTAGGAAACATCAGCAAGAAACATGAAATAGCACAACATCAATGGGAACAACTGTATCTTATAAATCAAACTCTTCTTTGCACTATTCATTAGGAATACTAAACAATGTAATTTTTAGTGGCAAATTCTGGGAAATATTTTTGGTGGAATTGGTGAATCACGCACAGTATAAAGTGACCCAAATTGCCCAATCTTGACACAGTAATGGTTAAATATTCATTGGAGTCACTAACAAGATTTTTTGTTTTACGAGGTTGACCAATATATTCACCTTTAACCAATTTGACGTGGTTCTTTTAATGGTCTCTTATTCACCAAGGGTACTAATTATGAATTGCATATAAAATCTAAAATAGCCAAATGGTTTATATTGTTATCTTAACCACAACCTATTTCTCCACCCATTAATTAATTGTTATATAGACTACAACCTATTTCTCCAATCGTTAATTAATTGTTATATTGACCACGACCTATTTCGCCAACCGTTTGTTAATTCCTACATTCAGGTCGGCACATTTTCGCCAAAATCCTAGGAATTAAAAAAAAATGGAATTTGAATCATGGATTGATATAAATTAATATGAGATTTGTTAGTCTTTTAGTTTTCATGTCCCGTTACAAAATTTCAGAGGGCTAGATTTACAAATAGAAATCTTACAATAGTAAACAAAGGATTTAGGATTTCAAAGAATTAGAATTTAGAGGAAGCTAGACCAAGGTAAGAAATTATTTGTTCACATTTCACAGTATTTCCATTAATTTCCTAGTGACTGGTGAGAGGTCAAGATGTCAGATAAGGGTGACTATCTTGAGTATCCTCAGGCTACTGAAAGGATTGAGATATCATGGGAGGTTGAACTTGAGAATCAAACTTCTCATTGTGCTTAGGGTAGTTAAGGGATTGGAAAGCTAGACAAGGGTAAGGCTCCTGATTTTCAGGGTAGTGAAAGGCAGGGTAAGACTCCTGAGGGAAGTGAAGGGTCTGGGAGGTCATCAAAGTGCCCAAAACTTAAATATACTACCATAAAGTCTTTCTTTAGAGTTGGCAATGTTTATGCTCCATCAACTTCTACAATTGCAAGTGCAAAATCCATTTACAGTAGCTCACCAATACCACTACCACAAGCTAGGGTTGTCATTGAGTTAAATGAAAATCAAAATGCATCAAATGAGGATAACAATGGTGGCATGACAGAAGATGTTATAAGGGATACACAGAACCTGTTGGATGAAAATGCTAGCAATGAAGATAATAATGATGTTGGTAGGAAGAAAAGAAAAAGGGAAGTAAAAATCGGGCGGGAGTGGGAAATGACAAGAAATTTTAAGGTTGATTGAACCAGTCCTAAAGAATGATGAGCAACCAACATAATGAAGGTGTAAGATTTATACCTGGAAAAATAAAAGAGAGAAGTTGCAGCTAAATCTTGACACTATAGAAAAGCATATTGGTAAGGTTTATGAAAAAAAATCATAGATGGAAAATAAATATCAGTAGTGAGATGGAAATAAAAAGAAGAACGTCTTCATGTTAAGTATGCCATAGAATATGAAGATCATAACAAGAGAATGGAAGAAATTGCTAGTAGTGAAAATCCAATCAAGTTTGGGTTTAAACATGCAGCCAATGAAGCAAACCTGGAAAAGACCATTCAGATGAGTGTTTTTTTTCATATTATGTCCAGAGGGATTCCTATGAGATACTTCTCAAAATATGGTAATTTATATCCTTTTTTAGAGTTCCTCACTATCCTATATATGTCACATTAGTCAACAAACGTTGGATGAGAAATGGAAAAATGTCTTTCTGAGGTGGAAAAGAAAAATTTACAGGAGAAAGTAAAATAGTCTAGATTCATTTCATTATCCATAGATGAAGTTAGTGTAGTAGATAACACTGCTTGGGTCTCTATGCATGTGTATACAGTAAAAGAACATGTCTGCCAAGCTCATCTAGTGTGTGTTCATAAAATGAGGGGCAATTCAACAGCAGAAAATTTATATTTTGAAGTGAAGAATACTTTGAATGAATTTTTTGGTATGGATGATTTGACAATTGGAAAGACATTAGTGTCTATTGGAGCTGATTGAGTTGGAGTAATGCAAGGCCAAAGGAATGGTCTTTGTGCAAGATTATAAACTAGTATTTCACCTTAAATTCTTGGCATACATTGCATGGCCCATCGACTAAATTTAGCATATAAAATTATAAGTGATTTTCCTATAGTGTCATCTAGTTCGCGATCTATACTCTTACTTCTGCAGAACTCCTAAATGTTTTGTAGAATTTAAGATTTTTTCAGAGGGAGTAACACCAGGAAACAAGCTTCTGAAGGATGTTGAGATCATATGGATCTCTTTGCATGGAGTAGTAGAAAGAGTTCTAATACAATATAAATCCTTGATCAGACTAATATATGAGCAACACCTTATAGTAGACAAAGCTCCTGATTTGTTACATAAGTTAAGTGATATAGAGACTCTGTTAACTTTAGCCAATATTCTCCCCATGCTAGATTTAATGAAAAAACTTGTTAAGAAAGGCCAAGACAGAACTATGTATATCCATGAGTATAGCAATTTACATAGAAGGATATGCATTACATTGAATTGTCTATACTCAGATATGATAACAATTCAAAGCCCAAATTTTTTTCAGGTGGCGGATAATTATAGATTTGAATCATGTTCAAATTTTTTTTACAATTTAATGCAAAAAATGATTTATGTGTGTTTGTGAAAGGATATGAAATACCAATGCACCAATCTAAGATGGGAAAGTGAGGTAGACTACTTCCAATTAAAAGGGCTTATTTTGACAGGATTGTTAAATATGTTAGTGATAATTTGAAGTTAGTGATAATTTGAAGTCAATTTCCTACAAAATTTCAAGTGAGATTCATGAAATATTCCCTCGAGAAGAAATTCTTGAAGCCATGGGTTGTGTGTTTCCTCATTTTTGGAAATATTTTGGAGATAAACAAACTGATGGACATATCTTTCATAAAAAAATGATGAATTGATCAGAGAGTTTTCAAAACATACAGATTGCAATGGAAAACCAATTGAAGGAATTTTAGATTTAGCTAATCTTAAAAAACAATTTAGACAATTTGCATCATGTATGAAATTACAGATAAAAAAATTGGAGAACCCATTTGAACCTGGTGCAATAACCAGGCTTTGGAAAAGGATAGAGAAAAGTGAAGTATTGTGTGTTTGAAATACAATAATGGGAAAGAAAGATACTGAGAGGGGGGGTGAATCAGATCTTCAAATATAAACACTTAAAACAAGCTAATCCATATTCATACATAAATAAATCTAATGTAATCTCAAATAGCATCCACACCATGAACTAAGTAACACATTACACAATAATTTGGTAACCCAGAAACCCAAATAGGTAAAACTGAGGTGGGGATGACACCCACAAAAGTCTCCACTACTGCAGTAATAAAGTGTACCTGTTAAGGTTACAATGTTTAATTACAAAATGTAATCTACCCTATTAAAGGTCTGCTCTGTTAAAAGCTTTAGATCATTACAATCTACCTTGTTAAAGGATTTAAACTTACAATGAAGTAAGCACTCTATTAAGAGATAAATAAAGCCCTACTAAAACCACTCTGTTAAGAGATTTTCACCTGATACAATGATTAGAAAGTCTCAAGTATTGATCCTTCGATATGCACTCTGATGCTGATGACAAATCTCCTCTTTTCAGTATCTCTTCTAATCTTAAAATCTGATATACCTTTACTCTATTGTTCACTGTGTTATGCTCTTCTTGATCTCTGCTTCTAAACAAAATAACTCTCTGTGCATTTCACATCAAAATGCAGTCACTTCAACAATTCCTTTTCTGCCTCTTGCACACATATACATACATACAAATAAAATAGGGTTTCAAAGTAATCTAATATATCTATACAAATCTGACAGTGAGATCTAGATCAACGATCAAAATCTGATATCCATGCCTTGATGGTAAAATAATTAATTCTTACAATGAGTCATGCATTGGATAAAATAATTAAATGCATAACTAACTCCGTATAAAAATATTAAATGCACACAATGTTAGCCCAAAAAGCTTATACAAGGCGGCCGGATCACTTACCCTTGAAGTTTGTATCATTCTTGACAAATATACAAAAATTGTTCTGCTCGGCACTTTGACTATCTGTCGCTCGGCATTTAACATCTCTATCTTTACTCAGCTCAGCAATGTCACTCAGCTCGGCAATGTAACTAGGCATATTGAAAACTGCTCGACAATGTTGCTCAGCCTTGCATAGTTTTAGCTCGGCCACATTGATAGCCAACTAAAGCTGCCTAATGAATGACTAAGTGTTGGTCACTAATCATCAATATAACTTAGAGATTAACAATCTCCCCCTTTGATATTAGTGGCAAAAACACTTATCATTACTTCTGTACATTTCATCAAAATATTGCCTAAGTATGCTAAGCACTCCCCCTAGGAATATACTTACAAAAATTTTACAATGCCTTCAAAAATTTTCAAAAATTTATATAAAAGTGTACCTATGTTGTACTGATGTATCTTTTCATACTTCCTTACCAAATTTTGTACTAGCTTCCTCCTTTAATAGTACTAACTTCCTTACTAACTTCCCCCTTGTTTTTGTCACTGATTTCTGGTGGGGTTAAGTTGTACTTATCCATAAATTTCTTATGAAGCTGTAGGGTGGATTCAAATGTCATATCCCAGCTATCCTTTGTAACCTTCATAACTTCCAGTTTGATTTCTAGCTCGGCAGCTAAACTCACTAAACTTTCTGTAGTGGATAAGTTTGCACTGCTTTGTGATAACTCCTTAGCTTTTGAGAGTTCCTTTTGTATTACCTCCAAGTGAGGCAACAATCTTGTTTGTATAGTTATCAACTTGGCCCTTATGTGACCATCTTCAGCCATAAGCTCGGCTATTCTCCTTTGTGCATTTATCAACTTATTAAAGTGTAAAGAACTGGAGGTAGTATCTTTACCTAAAGTAGCACCAGTTGATCTCAAATCTAACTGCAGCTTCTCAACAAGCTGTAAATTATCCTTTGTGAAAAATTCAACATCACATAATTTCCTATACAAATAATAAACATTGGCTGTAACTTTCTCTAAAGTTTCTACAAGAACAGAAAGTTTAACCTGTTTTGTTGCAATCTCTTCTAAGATCTTCTCTAGAACTTTGCTCTCAAATCTTCTTCGGGACCATTGTAGAAGCTTCTCATTGCTGTCTATGTCCTCATCTATTACTTTATGTACAATGGTGATGAGATGATCAATGATTGGAGCTTGAGGCGATTCATCCTCTAAGTCAAAAGCTTT
The DNA here is from genome assembly GCA_018584345.1 of Thuja plicata. NCBI lineage: Eukaryota > Viridiplantae > Streptophyta > Pinopsida > Cupressales > Cupressaceae > Thuja > Thuja plicata. The sequence goes on from MU227547.1 coordinate 781,851, forward strand.
TGTAAATATGTCTTTGATGTCATGCAACACCTGCTTTTGCTTTTGTTCTATCTTCATCTCTTCCTATATTTTCTTCCTTTTAAGAAACTCTTGAAGAGTCCCAATTTGTTCAAAATATAACTCATTGGGATCCCATTATGGAATGACAATGACCTCATCTAATGTTACATCTAGAATCGGAGACTTCTTCTTCAAGATCTTCTTCTTCTTCATTTCTAGAGAATTTATGCTCGACAGCATAATGTCTTTCCCTTTGACACTTTCCATATCCAATGCCTCCTTCAATTCTATCAATATGATTTGTGGATTTGGCATACCACCAGTTTTAGGACCTGTGGGAGTGGATGATCCAGAGTGTGGTAGCTCAACCAACACTTGTGCTGCCTCTTCTTCTTTAGGCTTATCAACAACTTCTGTTGTTACAACTCCACTATCTAAAATTGTCTTTACAACCTCTAAAATAGGTGGATCTTGTGAAGTTACCTCTTGTTCAGTTGTTTTTTATTGTCCTTCACCTTTTTGATCACTAACAACTTCAATTATTTCCTCATATGCTGCGATCTTCCCTTCTTCTATATCAGTTGCCTTTATAGGTGAATTAGTGTCTTTTCCACTCGGCATCTATTGTTCCTCGGCATTCAAATTGCTTGGATCATCAACTAGATAATCCATAGGACTGTTTGTAGTTAGATCAATAGTGTGTGTCGCATCTAATGCATCCTTGATCTTGTCCTATTTAGTGGCAATTTGATCTTTGACTATCTATGGTTCAGGGATGGTCTTTTCTTCAACTGCTTGATCCTTTGGCTCGGATGTCCCTTCACCATATTTCTTGTCTTTTGGAATGAGCAATCTAAAAATCTCTTTCCAAATCCTTATGCTCTATTGTACTAAACCTTCTATATCATTCTTCAAAATAGCATATCCTCTAAGTTTTGGCACAAACCTATTCTTGTACTCCTCAATGAATTTGGTTCATTGTTTAGAGGTTACGTCAGGAATTATTGTGGCTAATGTTCCTTCTCGGATCTATCTCTCAGTGGCAAGTGCAAATTCCCATTTTCTTGACATAAATTCATATAGTTCATCAGGAAAATGATTTCCTATCTCTGTAGGAGTCAATTTGAAGGTGCTCATCATGTCCAAGAGTGCTTCCTGAACTTTGTGCCTATCTGCTATTTTCAACTTGTCATATTTGATGAACTTAAATGTTGCTAACCCTGATGAAATCCTTAATGTATCACATACCTCATCAATGCTTACTAGTTTCTTGAACTGAGCTGTAGGTATGTTGGAGGGTTCATCAGTTTCTATCTTCTCCTAATCACTATCTGTTGGCAGATTTAATTTCCTTCTTGGTCTCTTTGCTGGCGCACTCGACACAACCTTAGGAGCAACCTTTTCTTCCTTACCAGAAGTACTTTTAGCAAATTTTCTCATACCATACGCTTTTTTTTGCACTTCTACTGGGGAAGTGACAGTAGATGCTCTTGTCCTTGGATGATTAGCTATAGGAGGTGTAACCTTGGGTTTTGCTCGGCTAGGCTTGGTTACAATAACAATTGATGGCTTCTTTCCCTTAGCCTTCTATGTAATTTCTTCTGATGCACTAACTTCCTCCTTAGTATAAATATCCTCACCTTGTCCAGTGGATAGACCTAGAGGTGCATCCTCAGGTTCTTCATCACTACCCAATCCAACCATTTTCTTCAGATTTTTCACTATCTTCTTTCTTTCCCTCTCCATAGTTCCTTCATTCAAACTTCTAGAGATCTTAGCCTTAGCTTCTTCAAAGTTTCCAAATCTCTCTGCAGTGGTGTCAATTGCCTCAGCTAGGAGTGTAATAATGGTGGCTGATGCTTCATCAACATTAATCTCATATTGAAATGACTCTAAACATGTTATTCTAGGAGTTGCTACCTTGATATAAGTGTTATCTGTGCCAACTAGAAAACATATTTCCTCATAGTGTTTTTCCACTAGTGACTTGGGAATCATAGTCCTTAATCTCATTCTCTTCTTGAATTCTACAAAGTATCTACCCATAATGCTATTGAAATTTCTCCCTAGTTTCTTTATACATTCACTGATCTGGACTGTTATGGGCCTATCCTTTTTGCACATAATATTTCCTAGAGTAGGAAATGTATTATGAATGTAGAAGAATATACAAACTAGTAAAGAACCAAACTTACATGATGAGCTCTTAGCCTTTCTGATTGATGCAAGGTTCTCAGCTAACTGTGTCTATTGTAGCTCAGAAAGATCATATGTGTGATTCTTCTTCACAATTTTCCATGCATGATCAACTGTTGTACAGGGAACACTGTCCAATCTGCTGGACTAATAGAACTTGTGTGCAATTACCCTTACTCCAAAATCAAGTTCTAGATTAGTAATCATAGAGATAGTCATACCTCTTTTATTCCATTTTTCTCTAGTGTTCAATGTAATTTCATCTTTTTTGTTATCCCTCATGGTTCACTTCCCATTCACTACAGGATATCCAGTCACTTGATGAATCATACTCTTGGTGATCTTGACTGGTCCATTGTCTAGCCACATGCTCATGTCATGAACTCAGCTAAGGATAACCTTTATCCATTCATCTTTAAAACCTTTAGGAAAATCTAGGGCATGAGTTAACCCTTTTTGGCTAGATGTTTGAATTCTTCCTTCAGAACTCTATTATCACATAGTTTACTTTAGGATTTCTTCAATTCATTATCTCCTACTTCTCCAATTTTAACCATATAGCATGATCAAACATCATGAATCATAAGTACCTTGGGAGGAATGGATGAGAGGGCTCCCATCAAATCACTTTGAATTCCACTTTCCAGAATGGCTCAAAAGTTGAGAGGTTCACATTCATCACTCCTAACCAATTGAATTTGTTCTTGTTCTGCCTCCATACTCTTGGCTGGTGCGGAAGAACTTGCAGCCATAATTCTAAAATTTAGGGTTTGAGAGGTGGAAAATAGAATACCTCGGCAAGTGATGCTTCGCACTGTTCTTTGTTCACTATTCACTTCAAGATTTTTTTCGGCACACTGATGAAATCTTCATTCCTAGCTCCGTTAGGATCAATTCTATAAATTGCTTCAATTCACTCCGTAAATAGTAAAAATTGCAAGGTAAAAATGAAATGTCAAATTTTCATCCCTTATATGCTTCGAAGGGTAAAAGTAGGTGACCATTAAATGTTTTTCCTATTGATTTAGTGCAAGCCAGCTGTCCTCGGCTTTAACACAACTTGCATCCCACTCGGCTCACTCCACTCGGCCTTCACAAAATTTCACTTGGCCAACCAAACTCGGCACTTCACTAAAGAACTCAACTTTAGTGTCCATGAATAGTACTCAACACCTATAGTGAAATTGACTCATCTCAGCATTTGTATTGAAAAATATGTCCTGGTGCATCTTAACATATGAAAATATGGACTTTTGTGCATTTCATGTTAGGAACTGATGTAAGATAAGAATTTTAAATACAGTTCCTTACATACCTCTTTCTCTTAGTTGGAGATGATGTGATCACCTGATCTATTAGATTGGGTGACCTTGGCTTCATTAGCTTCACTGCTGCATGGTTCAGACTTCTTAACCCACGTCTTGTTCATCTGCTCCCTAGTTTTGTCAACAGTAGGAGCTGGTACTCTAGTCTTGCAATCTTTCCTTGTATGTCCAATTTTCAGACAACTGTGACAAACTAAGCTTCCATTCATCCAACTTTTAGATTTTCCTCTGAAATGTGTCCTTATGCAACTTTCTGGAACATGTCCGTACTCACCACAGTAATGATAACTATGCCATGTATTGTAATCCCAATTGTAATGATTGCCTTTTCTTGGTGATTTCTCTTGTACCTTTGATGTCCACTGTTGTTTACCTTTAGATCTGCAATCTTGTGCTCTATGACCAAATTTGTGACAATTATAGAAATTACCATTGAATCTAGGTTTTTTTCTTGCCTTTGCCTTACATTCTCATGCTTGATGTCCAAACTTATTACAGTTAAAGCAATAACCATTAAAGTTAGTTTTTGGATTGGACTTACCATTCTTGCTTCGGAATATGTTTTCTATATGACCTGGTTTTCCACAGTGGTGACAAATAGGTTTCTTGTTTCTCGGCTTTGAATTCTTTCTTTCACATTTCTTGGATGATTCTCCATCTTCAGTGGTTGTATGTTGTTCAGTGTGACCTAACCCAGAACAATGTTTAGGTCTTCTTGATGCTTCCACTAGTTGTTCAAAGTAGCTCATAGTTGTACTCGAATCATTCACTCTATTATTGATTTCTTTCTCAGATCTCAATTCATCTTTCAATTGAATGTTCTTAGATCTAAGATTAACAATCTCCAAGTCTTTCCTGCTGATCTCCTGATTCACAAGTAGTAGTTGATTTTCCATGTCCACTTGATTTATTGTCATGGTTTGCACATCATGTGTTCTTTCATCAAGTCTGGTAGTCAGCATTCTCTTGTCTTCTTCTACCATAGCCTTGTCATCTTTGACTTTCTTTTTCTATTCAACAAATTCACACATTCTTATTGATTAGGCTTCTTGTTCCTTTTTCAAATTTTTGACTTCTTCACATAGTGCACTGTTCTTCTCTAGTAGATCTGCTATTGCTGCATCACTCTCAGTAGAGTCTCCATTCTGAAATAGATTTGTGGTATCCTCTTCCGATAATGAGTGTCATTCATTTGTTTGGCCAAATCTTTCCTTGCAGCCAAGGACTTATTTAATTCTTTTCTTGCAGACTCAAACTATTGGAGTGCTAGCTAAACATCAATCTTTTGATTCTCAATGACTTTACCCATCTTGTAGATCTCCTTTTCAAGATCTATATTCTCAAGCTGATTATAACCTTTTTAGAGAACTCTAGCTCTGATACCAATTGTTTAAAATACAATAATGGGAAAGCAAGATACTGAGAGGGGGGGTGAATCAGATCTTCAAATATAAACACTTAAAACAAGTTGATCCATATTCATACATAAATGAATCTAATGTAATCTCAAATAGCATCCACACCATGAAATAAGTAACACATTACACAATAATTTGGTAACCCAGAAACCCAAATAGGTAAAACTGGGGTGGGGATGACACCCACAAAAGTCTCCACTACTGTAGTAATAAAGTGAACCTGTTAAGGTTACAATGTTTGATTACAAAATGTAATCTTCCCTGTTAAAGGTCTTCTCTGTTAAAAGCTTCAGATCATTACAATCTACCTTGTTAAAGGATTTAAACTTACAATGAAGTAAGCACTCTATTAAGAGATAAATAAAGCCCTGCTAAAACCACTCTGTTAAGAGATTTTCACCTGATACAATGATTAGAAAGTCTCAAGTATTGATCCTTCGATATGCACTCTAATGCTGATGACAGATCTCCTCTTTTCAGTATCTCTTCTGATCTTAAAATATGATATACCTTTACTCTGCTGTTCACTGTGTTATGCTCTGCTTGATCTCTGCTTCTGAAAAAAATAACCCTCTATGCATTTCACATCAAAATGCAGTCACTTCAACAATTCCTCTTCTGCCTCTTGCACACATATACATACATACATACATACATACAAATAAAATAGGTTTTTGAAGAAATCTAATATATCTATATAGATCTAACAGTGAGATCTAGATCAATGATCAAGATCTGATATCCATGCCTTGATGGTAAAACAATTAATGCTTACAATGAGTCATGCACTAGATAAAATAGTTAAATGCATAACTAACTCTATATAAAAATATTAAATGCACACAATGTCAGCCCAAAAAGCTTATATAAGTCGGCCAGATCACTTATCCTTGAAGTTTGTATCATTCTTGACAAATATACAAAAATTGTTCTGCTTGGTACTTTGACTATCTGTCGCTCGACATTTAACATCTCTATCTTTACTCAGCTCGACAATGTCACTCGGCTCAGTAATGTAACTAGGCATATTGAAAACTGCTCGACAATGTTGCTCGTCCTTACATAGTTTTAGCTCGGCCACAGTGATAGCCAACTAAAATTTCCTAATGAATGACTAAGTGTTGGTCACTAATTATAAATATAACTTAGAGATTAACATTGTGTGATTCATTATCAGAATATTTCAAACTTGTTGATTTATGTCAAACAATGATATTGGGGTTGGTGGAAGATGAAAGAGTTTTCAGTGCATTGGGGTTTTTGAAATCAAAGATCAGAAACAAACTAGATAGAAATTTGGAAACTTGTTTGAGGTTGTTTGTAACTCAGTACAATGTTAGAGACTTTTTGTATGATAGGGCATTGGCAATTTGGAATTCCATGCATGAAAGACGAGGGCTTTTGAACACTTCAAAACCTTGTGGTACTAGTGGTACTGTTAGTTCCGAGACAAACGATGCATCTTGGTCCCAGACTCGGAATGAAGATGAAGAATTTTTTGATTTTGAATACCCAACTCAGAATGAAGAAGAAGCTCTTGCTACTAGTCAATTTTAGGAGCTAGATTCCATGTGGAATATAGAAGCTGCAGATTGCTCATTGAGTGAGTGAAGTGATTTATAATTAGCATTCAAATTTTGGTTAATAGATATTTATACACGGTATACTTATTACCTTTTAGTTATTACTGTACTTGTTGGACTTGAATATTGACAATTTGACTCATATTACAACTAATAAGTATTATTCATGATTTTTGTAAATTGAATTTAGATTTATGTAATTTGAATTTTGGTTATTGTAATTTATAATTTAAATTCATGATTTTTGTAATGTAGAATGTTCATGAAATTTGAAGTATACTCTATAATCATATAATTATTAATGTCCTTTTTCCTCACTGTAACGGCCAACACTAACGTCCAACAAACCCTTGCAAAGCTCTGTAACGACTTGATCATTACTATCATAGGTTCAAAATTGTTCCTAACAAAGTGAAAAATATTAATCTGACTGTTGACACATGTCACAATCCATTCCTCAGCGCTTTCCACGTCGCATGCAACTAACTATCAGTTTCAACACCATTACACACTGTCTCTTGAACACTTTTAACTAACTGTCACATTAATTATGAAGTTATGCACACCGTTAGTCGAGAGTCCCTTGGAAGTTAGGAACCCATTGGGCCATCACCATCCTAACTGCTTAACCATTGAGAAGTTATGAAACAGCCCGGTGTTACTTCGAAACATCTCCGGTGGTCAAAGCTTCCTAATTTCCTAGAAATTTTCAATTTATTATTTTTCATACTCATTAGTCATTCCTGAATCCTAATTTCCTAATAGTAAGAATTTACTTAATTCCTTAATTCCTTGAAGCAAAAGCATTTACTTAATTTAATAATTCCTAAATTCCTAATTTCCTAAAAGTGAATATTAATATAATAATATGGCATTATACATTATTACATTCAATTTTAAATAAACTGCAACTGCGATCTTGAGCTCTTTACAAAATTACACAGGCATAGAAAATTACAAAAATCATTCTATTAACTTCCTTGAAATTTATACATCAATGATCATAGTACCAGAGACTTCTATCACAAAATTACAAAATATCCTTGTATTAACTTCCTTGAAATTTATACATCAAATTCAATGATCAATGATCATAGTACCAAAGACTTCTATCAGAAAATTAAAAAATATCCTTGTATAATTGTATTATCTTCCTTGAAATTTATACATCAATGTCAATGATTAATGAACATAGAACAAGAGACTTCTATCAGAAAACAAAAACTAACATTAGTAAACAAGCTTGGAAATAGTTATAAGAGCGACAGCTGGCAGCCTAGATTCTTTAGAATCAGTATTGGTTTGCACCAAAGGTGTATCCACATGAGCTGAACCGCAAAGATAAGATACCCTATTTGAATTAACTGGCCTCCCTCTATTGGCTCTTCATCTAATACCAGAACTGTCTCAACTACTTCCATCATCCATGTCAATGTGACAAGGCTTGAATCTCTCCAATGTTTTCCCACACCACAATTTCGTCTTTGATGGAAAATTTATCGCTCTAACTGTATCCAAGTCTTCAAGGCATTTGTTCCACTTAGCATTCGTTATGGCTTGAGATTTAACAACAAAATTATTCATGTCAATCTCTTTCTTTTACAATTCATACACAACTTCAAAAAAATTTGAAATGTCAGCATCACCAACAAAGTAACAAGACACCTTTCTAGCATCCAAAATTTGGTTGAAAGAATCAACCCACTTCTGCCAGTCCTTCAACTGTCCCTCTATGTCCACAATAGCAGGGATATATCCTTCAGACTCTTCAGAAAAAAACTTAATCTTTGCCTAAATTTTTTTTAACTTGCCAGTGAAAAATGCATACAAATCCTTTCCTAATAACACCATTTCCTTAACATCAATTATTTTGTCAGGCAGCTCCATTTTTTCCCATTAGTAAAATTAACCTCTCAAAGAATTGCAAGTATGGGTCCCAAGTATTAAATAATGGGGTTAGTACAGACAAGGCATTAGAACATTGATTTTCTGCCCCCTGTAAAGAAATGAATGTGCTATGAATGATTTGAGACTTCCCTTTTAAAACCTTTACTCTGTGCAATAGCACCTTCTTCAATGTCTCCTTTTCAGCAATTCCAGTATCAACAGGCTGATCAATGTCCATTATTATGATGTTTTATGTTGCAAGTTCTAGAGCTAAGCCCCCCTCATACTCAATTTGGACCCCAGCATCATAGACCTGTGTAAATGCCTTGGAATAATTTTTTAGACTATTTATTTCATCTTTTAGCTCCTCCACAGTCTTATCCAGGACAAAATTATTCTTTAGTTCCTCTTCAAACTTTTTCCTAGTTGACACATAACCTCTGAATGTCCTTTCTATCCTGTTCTCTAAGTCCTCAACCACTACCTTATTCATGGAGGATGCATGATGTAGGATATTTTCTATCTCTGATCATGTTGTGTCCTGCAACCTCCATATTAATTGGCTACCCTGTGTTGTGTCTTGGATGTCAACCAATCTGGGCTTATTATATTCTGGGGCCACACACCATGCTACTAGTGTCTTACTATCCATATTGAATCTAGAACCCCTCTATAGTCCATCAGGGCTAAAATATTCACAATCTATAGCTTTATCTTGCCTCTTGATTTGGTCAATTAAGAATGAGGACTCCAAGTCCCATCCAGGGATAAGCAACATGCCACTTCTCTTCACAAGATCTCTTGCCTCCTCCACAGTTAATGTTTCATTATTAGGATCAATAGGCCTATAATTTTTCAATCATTTCAATAGTCTTTTCTTGTGATTCCCCTAGTTTCAAAGACAATGTTAATTCATTATGCTTAACTCTAAAGAAAAAAAATTTAAACTCATCAGACTTGATGAATTCATCATCATCTATAAACTCTTTAGATTGGATGACCCTGTCATCCAATCTAGGTGGAGCCAATTCTAACTCATCTAGGGCCTTTTCTCCCTCTTCTGCCTATGATGTCAAAATTTTTTATCTTAAGTTAGGAAATTAATTGCAATTACCTGGCAAGATTTGTATTGCCTTTTGCCTTTCTTTTTGTAGTACATTCATCAACTTTTGTTCCTTTGATGGCCCCTGCTCAGATGTGGATGGCTCAACTTTTTTTTTTCTACCATAAACACCACATCAGGTTCAACTTCCTCGAGGTTTATTCTTTCCTCCTCCTTCTCGTTAGAGATGTCTAGAAATTTAGACATAATATCTTTGTAATTCTCTGTACACATGTCAATTCTTGGCATGTATTTGAGATCAAGAAAGAAACTAGGGAAGGTAGGGTCTTCCTTTTTAAATTCTCCATCTACCCTTACAATATTTTTCCATTTAAGGGTTCTCTCCTCACATATATCTTCATTGAGCACATTTATAATAACATCCTCATCTGTCATATGCTAATTTTGAGCCAAATTATGATTCCTCATTTCTCTTAATGCTCCTCTAATGAAGTCTTTAGGGTCATACATCCTTTCTTTAGCACAGGGAAATCTGAATTGTCTCAGGAATTAATGGATTTGGTCCACAACATCTTTACCTATAGAGAAATCCCCTATTTGGAACCTCCTTACCAGAAAGGTTCCCTTATGTCTTTTAGGGCCTAAGTGCTCTCTATCCATCATGATAAGCTACCTCAGGGATTCTGTTATTGCCAATATTTTTGGGACATATTTTGGCAGTACATCTGGAGGTTGAGGGAAAGCATACACTCTTATAACAGAAAATTTCTTTAAAAAAAACATATCACCCCAATTGTGGTTAATTTGATTGTCAATTTTAAATGTTAAGGGTCTAATAAATTTTATAACTAATAAAGGAAATGTATTCCTCTCAATACCTAAAATGTTCATTATTAGATCCACAAAATCACTATAAAAAGAAATGGAATTAGAGAAATGGTGACTTCTATCCCATAACCTAGTCCAGAGCTGAAGCAGAATAGTTCATCCTGCATTCTTGGTCTAATTGATGAACTCTGGGTTGATGTAGCCAATATTGCAATTGAGGATCAGGTGCATCAGCATGGAGTAGTGATTGAACTTGAAGCTTTTCAAACCAGTCTTTGTCATCATCAACTCAGTGTGCATTACATTGATTATGTGCCCCACATAATCAAACTCCTTGTTGGTGTACAGGTCCTGAACATCTATAGCCATGACATAAATGTCAAGAGTAACTTTCAAACCTCCATCTATTCCAATAACTTTGCATAGACCATAGAAGGTATTCTGGAAATAGGGAAAAAAATCTCAATATCAAATAAATCTGCAATCATCTTTGGCAACAACCCTGCCTCTTTATTTTGTCTAGGAATATGCTTCCTCATAACCCTTCCAATGTAGTAAATTTTCTATCTATGAAATAGGGCCTCCTCTTTTTCTATGTCAATATCCACACTCATAGGTCCTTGAAGGTTGAAAGCTTGAATAAAAGTTTCTCTATCTAACATGCAGAGTACAGACTTGTCCTGCCTGTGGAAAGCTTGTGTCATTGGATTGTATGCTTTAAGTAGCACTTTCATGAGGTCTACATCCAAAAATAGCTCAGGTACTATAAACTTTGCCAAGTTCCTGTCCCATGGGTTTGAAATAGGAGGGCCTCTTAATCTATTATTATAGAAATACATGAAGAGCTCATACCCAGTTGTGTTTGATCAGACATCATCCCTATAGAACACATAAGGGTCCCTCCATTCATAAGCCCTAGCTGATTGCAAATTTGAGGATCCAGACAACATTTTCATCCATTCTTCAACATATATGTTTGGTCTCTTTGTTCTTGAAGGTAAACTCTTTCCTGTTACTACATCAACATCAGGAGATCCTTGTTCTTCCATTCTTTATGTATACTAAACTCTAAGTATTAAGCTCCTTTTCTGCACTTAAAGGTTTCAACTCTCTGTTGCTCTTCAAATCTAAAAATTATGGATGCTCTGTGAAGTGTGAACTATCTTTAATAAAAATAAGCAACTCACAACCATCCACTAGGACACCTACTCTATTAAAAAATAAAATCTCATCAAGTGCACACACATGAAATTAGTAATTACCTTTTTTAGAAAAGTGTCACCGTTAACTGTCACTTCCATCATAGATTTGGCAGCGATCTAAGAGAAAATAATTGGCGTGTTTCTGAAGTTATGATAATGGTACATCTAACCCTAGGTCCCTATCTCAAATTTGCTAAATTTCTATATGCAAATTAGGGGCCTTGGCCCTTGGCCCTTTGAATTTGAAATCCTAAAAATTTGAGACTTGTGAAGTCATGCAACACCTTTTCAAAACTTTAGGACTGTTAAACTGACCAGGGAAATGAAACCTTGAGATGTTACAACACAAGATGGAATGACTCTTGTACTTTGTAAGTTGTAACTTCCATCACAAACGGCCAAGAAACCCTACCAAATCTTTGCAAACATTCCATTCATCGACACTTTCCATGTGGCATGCAACTTACTCTCACTTTTCAACACCTTACAAAGTTACACACGAAGTTAGTCAAGACTTCGGAACCCCTAACCATCATAAAAAGTTAACTATTTAGAAGTTACAAAATAGCCAAGTGTAACTTTAGAACCCATCACCATCATAAAAACTTAACCATTGAGAAGTTACGAACCTACGAAATAGCCAGGCATAACTTCAGAATTCCTAACCATCATAAAAACTTAACCGTTGAGAAGTTATGAAACAACCAGGCATAATTTCAATGCTTGGAGTGGGTTCCAAATCTCCATGTGCCATGTGGGATTTAGATTTTAGAAGCATCAGACTTCTCATCCAGTTAGTGAAGTGAATCATGATTTAGCATTTTGAATCAGTTAATAGGTTCACACTCACAGATACTTCAAATTTCAAGTTAATTAATAGTTATAATTTACATATTTTTCAATTTATAAAACTATTGTTCAATTTCATGATTCACGTAACATGCTACTGTATTGACTATTTAGTATTGAAATTTGAAGTATTAGAAAATAACGCGTAAAACTAAAAATAGTAACACTATTTGAAAAAGAGTCTTCTAGTTCTCATAGGTATATCATATTGCTATTAAATTCAAAAACGTGTATTAGTTATACATAATACTTGTAATTGAATCACTGATTGAGATTCACTGAGTGACTAAAGTTCTGAACGGTTGTGGTTTCCCCAGAAGGAGAAGCGACAAGCTTCCAACCATTTCCAAAACCAAAATGAAAATTACATTCAAATTTTGTATTTACAAATTACAAGTAACAAAATTTTTCCTAAAATCCATTGAACTTTCAGAGTAAATTACAAAATCCTAGTCCGACAGTCCGACGGTCGACTCCTACATATCCTAATACTAATAGACTAATAGTAATTTGTTAATATGTTATATTATAAACTATAATATAATAATACTATCCACAAATAAAAAAAGATTTGTTGATGCACAAACCAGAAAATAACCAGATCATCTCCGCCTAGAACCCCTCCTGGTCAAAGCCATGATCGTCTAAAATGGTGCGCATCTCCACCTTGTCATGTTCTACTTCAAGTTTGAACATGTCGCTTTGGTATCCGACGCAACTAGTAGCATGATCCCATGCTGCAAACATAAAATGAATGAGGACATCCTGCTAAATCTCCTCCTCCATATCCAAATTTGGTTGGATAACAGGTATTGGGTTCTCATTTTATGATCCCTCAGCTACTGGAAGACCCATTATGTCATCCAAGATTCCAAATTTAGAAATTTAGAAAGCACCCAGTGTTCTGCAATTTCACTACTGAGGAGTATATAAAGAAAATAATCACCAACTTGTCAGCCACAATAAATTTTGAAAGAATGTTTCACATAAGGTGGCTTGCCTCAGAAAAGGAAATTAATGAATATCGATAAACAAAACTTGCAGACATTTGTATCCTGCATAACTTGGCTCCAAATTCAAAAATAAAAATAATGAATGTTGATGAATCATAGCTCATATCCCATAAAATTATCCATTTTAATGTCTAATCAAAATCTTGGCCTGGATTATGTACTACTCAAGTTACGTAGACTGTGAGTGTGTCCTCGGAACTACTCTATCCTAGCTGTGATTTTAAATATTGAACTGATAACTTGGCACCCACATTAAATTTTTAAGGAATGTTTCATGTAAGGTGACTTGACTCTGAAAGTAAATTAATGAATGTTTACGAATCGTAGCTCATATCTCATAAAAATTATCCTTTTTAATGTCTAATCAAAATCTTGGCATCGATAAGTCTCATTAATTGCACTTCAGTGTTCAATGTCACTGTAACTTTGTGGAAAAGTTACGTAGACTACCAATGTGGCCTTGAAACCTCCATATCCTACCTGTGATCATAAATTTTGAAGTCAACTAATTGATCTATTACACTATTGTAGCCAACACCTTATATCGTTCATAACTTATATCTATTATAACTTCATTCATAATATCGTGATAAAGTTGCAAGATAGTATCATACTCCATCTCATAAGGAAGACCATCATGTACTATCCCTCTTTCCTTAAGTTTTGACACCAAATCCACTTTAAATCTCTTAATACCAAACTCATTTGTATCATGCTAATGTAAAAGATTATTTTCATAATTGGTGATGATACTCTTACCTTCACATGCTGATTTGCATTCACTTCCATGAATGCTCTTATCTTCCCATGCTACACTAGGCTCACATAGCAACAACGAATCAACATATTCCACCATATCATTCTCTTGCAAAACATAGGTTTCAACATCCTCCCGATCCTTATAAGAGTGTAAAATACATACATTCTCTTCAACATTCAAACCATTGTTAGTATCATTGCATCTAGGATCAAAATGAGAGGGTATTTCTGATATAACTTTGTAAGGCAAAGATTTATTGATAAATTCACCATCATAAGTATTTGATACATCATTCATTGTTACCATTTCTTGGACATATGCATTGATATCATCATTAGAAGCTACCTCCATATGCAAAAAATGATCATTAACAATACATCTATTTAAATCTAAATTCAAGACTTGATTAGAGACCAAAATAGAGGTATCAATACCCCTACTTGGAGCTGCAAATTGATCATTATACTCTTGTCCATTCTCAAATGTATTTTTCCAGAAAATCCCTCTAGAGAAATGGTTCTTTGTCAATCCATACTTGGCATTTTTTTCAATCTCCATTGTTGTCCAAAAATCCTGATGTAAAGTCTTAGGTCCCTTTTCTCTCAATCTATAACCCATCTTCTTTTCAAATGCATCAAAGTAAACCATAACACACACATGGTCTTGAGGTCTACTAATTTCAGGTATTTCATTTAAAGCTCTTGCAAATCTGATATTAAAATTAGGAACTAATTCATCTTCTTCAATCTTAAGATTCAACCAATTAGTAAATACATCGCTCAAATTCATTCTCTCACCAAATTGTTCTATAAAGGCAACATGTAATTCATCCCAAGAATAAATTGAACAAGATGGTAAAAAAGAAACTAGTCCCTAGAATTATCTTTCAAAGTTTGAACAACTTCATGTATACATTTCCATACTCTATTTCAAAGTCACCCAATAAATCAATGAATATTTGAACATGATGACTTGCTGAAACAACTGGATTTCCAACAAATTTAGGTAAATATTATCTGATGTCATGAGGCACATCATGTGGGAAATATTTAATGCCATCAAAACACAATAGCTCATACCTCTTGGTATGAAAGGATTTCAAAAGACCCTTTCTGGTCTGAACTTTAGGTGGAAAGAAATTTGACATCACATTAATTTGAATACACCTCTTTGCTACTGCTGAAAACACTCAAATGGAGGCAATCCATTTAAATCACTCAATCCTCATGAAAGAAAAACACATGAGAAGTAGAATACCTTTCTTGTTGCTGCTGAAATACTCTTTCACGGCCAACAGAAGTAAACACTCAAACAACCAACTAGTATTTTCTCCTTCCTTGCCACAAACAACTGACAAAGGCTTCAAATCTGCAAACAATATATTGAGAAGCTCCGAATTTTTTCCAAGAAAATTAATGTTGCTGGGCTGCACAAGACTTCAGAGTCACCACCCACAACAAGTATGGGATTAAATAAAACAATTATTAATGGTATTTGCAATGAACTTTTATAACAACAAAGGTTCTTTGAAAAGTTCAGCATTATTTTCTACATTCTTCTCCCCAGCAGAGTTTCCATTTTGTTAGCAATTTTTCTTGTATCCCTCAGTTCTAAAAGAGAATATGTGAACCAAATTTGTGGATCTTTGTCCAACTCACATGAATCTACTTCTTCCTACAAACTGAGGGGCAAGAAAAGGCTAATTGATGAGGATTTGATCCTCCTACTTCAAGCTCCACACGCTCAAGAGGGTGCACCTAAAACATAACCAATCTCTGCATACATAAGCACTCTCTAGCTAAACCTCATTATGTAGATGCAATTGTGGATGGTTCTTAGACTTATATAACTAGGAATCCAAGACTCAACCAATCTTATACAAGATCCTGCCTGCATAAATGTTCTAAGAACCAGGGAAATGGTCAATGTTACAATAAGGATTAAATCCTTCTTCTCTTTGAGCTCTAAGCTCAGGCAGGCTAACCTATGGATTCACTTCTTCGAAGAATCACCAAAAGAGATTGTATTCTACAACACAAGACATGACATTTATGCTCTTCAACATAAATTAAAAGGTGAATTGATTCAATGGATTGAATATGAAAACTGCAAGACAAGTAAGGACCAGTGCCTTATCTAATGGGCAACAGAGTCAAATAAATATACTTCCCTAGAAACTCTCCAACTCCAAACACACAGAAACCAAGTGAACTACCTTAAAAATTAATCTTCTCAATCCAATACCTAGACATCAAATTCATATGCCAATCTTAAACCCTCATATTTTGTGGTGCAGGAGCACCTAGGAAAGGCTCATTGGTAACCTAGGGTTTCTAGAGTTCTTTTGGCTTGTAGTGGTTCTAGACAAACCAATAGTTGAATAATAGGACTAGAGTTGTCCTAAGGTGTGTGTTAGGTCTTTAGGGGAGGTATTTTCAAGTTTGTTTGGTCTTTTAGGAAACAAGTGCCAATTTGGAGCCTAATTGCCAATGTTGTGGCAAGGGTGTAAATCAAGCACATAGGGGTAAAATTTAGAAAAAGAGTGTTTTAGGAACTAAGAGAGGTAATAATGGTCTACCTAAGTCTATTATGATGTGTTCATGGTCTTAGAACAAAGTTTAGAATGAATTTCTTAAAATTGTGGAAAGTTGTCAAAATTGTCAATGTTGTCATTTGACAACATTGACAACAATTGTGCAAGAAGAGCATTTTTGATGAAGTGGTTATTTTAACTATCTGAAACCATTGGATTGTGGATGGGGACAAGTATAAGAGTCCTCCCTTAACCTATAATCAAGGTTGGTGAACATTTTGTAATATACAAGATTTTTTGTGTGTGCATTTTCAGAGCAATTTTAGTGAGTTTTCTTGTTTACAGTAGTTAGATGGATTAGATCTTAGTCTGCACTCACTGATTAATGTAGGGTAGGTTAATTTGAGATTCTATGTGGAGTTATTTTGTGAATTTGTGGTGTTTATATTTTTTTAGTTAAATTCTTTGTATTTTGCCATGTCGCTGGTTTGAACCAGGCAGGTTAGACAAATGGTGTCTTAACTCAACTTGCCACTATATATTCTATACAGGATCTTGGCATGGGTGAGGAGACTCCATGTATACATTATTTTTATAGAAGGAGGGGCCCAAGAAAGTAGTTTTTCTATTTTTTCAATGATTCCCTAGGCGAGCCTGTTGTGCATGGCTAGGGACTAAGAAACATTGCAAGTGATGCAAGGAGGGTTGAATGCATTGGTAGCTTCAACCAGAAATCATGGAGGGATAGAGTAATGTGTGGAAGTCCCCAAATTATAAGGAGAAGGTTGGAGGAGTTGTTTGGTGGATTGAAAGAACAATTTTGTGTTCAGACTGTCAAAAAGCCACAAAACCCTGATTTCTAGGCATGATAGTAGGAAGGGTTGTACGGACAACTTGAGGATTGGAGACCTTGAAAATATTAAAGTTCTTGATAAAGGGTGTTTGAATCCTAAACCCTTTTAGAGGCTTGTGTGGTAAAATTTCAATTTATCTTCAATTTGGCAAGAAAAAGGCCTAATTGACTTGTAGCCCTATTTGGGGTGAGAAAGGTGCATTGTGAAGCACTAGATTGTTATGTGTTTGTGCATGGTGTATGTAGGGGTTCAAATGGAACCATTGGAGGTCTTGATGACCTATCCTTCCATGGAGATAAGTCCTAAGGGGAATTGAGACAATTCTTGGAGATTGAGGCTAGGAAAGACCTAGTTAGTTTATGTTGTAGAATGGAGTATTTTTTATCAGTACTATTGGTGTACACTAGGTGAAAGGTTAGGATCTTGTGTCAAGATACCTAAGGAGAGTAGGGTGAGCATAGAACCCTACTAGGTCACTGAATTGGCCTAAGAATACCCTAGAGGAGAATAGGGTAGAGAGCAAGCCTAGGTGGGTTACATCAGAGTGGTATCATAGCCCCAAAAAATTTGGGATTGTATATGTCAGAGGTGGAATATTGTGGCTCCATAGACATGATTACAAATGCAGAGTTGTCTAGGGACATGGATGAGAAAAAGGAGAGGAAGAGACTCCTTGAAGAGGCCCTAGCAGAGATGAAGCTAAAACTACAAGAAGTAGTGGATGCAAGAGACCAAGGTAGAGAAGGTGAAACAAGTGATAGAGGGAAGCAGAAGGTTGAAGAGGATGATATTATCCCTAAACCAGACCCTATGATGGAGTAGGAACCATTCTTGAAATCTATCAAGGAATTTGGTGGTAAATCCCTAGAAGGAATCCCATTGTTTAGTGGGAAAATTGACATTGAAACAGTGTTAGAGTGGATTGAAGGGATGGAGAATCACTTCGATTGTGAAGGCATAACAGA
Source organism: Thuja plicata (assembly GCA_018584345.1). Taxonomy (NCBI): domain Eukaryota; kingdom Viridiplantae; phylum Streptophyta; class Pinopsida; order Cupressales; family Cupressaceae; genus Thuja; species Thuja plicata. The sequence goes on from MU227547.1 coordinate 800,327, forward strand.
TGCACAAAAGGTTAAGGTGGCTAAGTCAAGGCTAAGGATATTATCCCTAACATGGTGGAAGTATCTGTAGGATGCAAGATTTAGACTTGGGAAGCAACCTATAGTAAATTGGCAAGCAATGGTAACTAAGATGAAAGAGAACTTTTTACCAGAAGACTATGAGATCCAACTCCATAGAAGGAGACAAGGATTAAAGAAAAAAGATATGGATGTAGCCTCCTATATAGAGGAGTTTCAAAGACTCCATCTTAGGTCAAAGAAACAAGAAGAAGAGCCAATCAGAGTGGCTAGGTATCTAGGTGGGTTGAAGTGGAACATCCAAGAAGAGATTAGCTTGTGGACCCCCACTACTGTTCAGAGATGTCAACAGTTGGCTCTCAAGGTTGAAGAGAAGAATAGGAAGAAGAGTGACTCTAATCTAAAGGGAAGATGCAGAGGGAGAGACCAAAGAGGACAAAGAGGAGGTTACCAAGGTAGGAGCAGTGAACAAAGAAATCAAGGTGAAAATAGATTGACAGAGCACACCAATGAATCCACACCAAGAGGTGGTTATGGCAGAGGTAGAGGTAATCAGAGTGGCTCTAATAGGGGAAGAGGATGTAGAAGCAACTCCTAATTTTCAAATATGAAGTGCTAAAATTGTGGACAGACTGGTCATCTGGCATATAGGTGTCCTAACAAGCCTACTACATCTAATAGTGACAAGAGGGTAGCTTATGTTCAAGAAAACACTTCTAGTGTTAAGGCACCTGATGTTGATCATATAGACTCTGAGATAAGTGAGAATCTGATGTTTAGAAGGGTATTAATCAGGAAGCCAGTGAAGGATGAGCCTAAGAAAAGGAGGGCATTGTTTAGGATCAGATGTAAGATCCTTGGAAAAGTCTACAAGGTGATAGTAGACTCTGGATCTACTGATAATATAATATCAGAGGAGGCAGTTACTAAGTTGAAATTAACTAAAATACCCCATATGAACCCTTACAAGGTGAATTGGCTTAATAAGGGACAAATTGTGTTAGTAAATGAGCAAACATGGGTAGAGTTCTCTATAGCAGGCTACAAGGATAGATTACTTTGTGACATCCTACCAATGGATGCTTGCCACTTGTTGTTAGGAAGACCTTGGCAATATGATAGAGAGGTAGTGTATCATGGAAAGGAGAATTCCATATCCTTTAAGAAGAATGGCAAGACATTTAAAATATAGTCTTTATTGGAGGATGAAGAGCCATAGTCTAAGACTCCTACTGTGTTATTTTACAGTGGAAAGAAGTTTGTAAGAGGTATTAAGGAAGAGAGAAGTGTAGGGTATGCCATTTTGTTGAAGCCCAAGGAGGAAGAGAAGATAGTTAAGGAGATAGTACCCAAGGAGATTTAGGCTCTACTTGAAAAGTACAGTGACATAGTCAGTGATGGGACTCCTATAACTTTGCCTCCTAAGAGAGTGATTAGTCATCAAATTGACTTCATACCTAGTGCCTCATTACCTAAAAAAGTAGCTTATAAGCTAACCCCTGATCAGAATTTAGAGGTAGCTAGACAAGTCCAAGAATTATTGGACCAAGGCTTGATTAAAAAGAGTATCAGCCCATGTGCAGTCCCTACGGTGTTAGCATCAAAGAAAGGTGGAAAATGGAGGCTATGTACTGATTCAAGGGCAATTAATAGAATCACCATAAAATATAGGTTCCCAATACCTAGGACAGAGGATCTTATGGATTGTCTTGGAGGGGCAATGTACTTTACCAAGTTGGATTTGAAAAGTGGTTACCATCAGATAAGGGTAAAGGAGGGAGATGAGTGGAAGATAGCATTCAAAACAATTGATGGGTTGTATGAATGGCTTGTGATGTCATTTGGGCTCACCAGTGCTCCTAGAACATTCATGAGGCTCATGAATGAAGTTCTTAAGGAATTCATAGGTAAGTTTTTGGTGGTCTATCTTGATGACATATTGATCTATAGCAGAACAAAGGAAGATCACATTAAGCATGTTGAATCAGTGTTGAAGAAGTTGCATGAAGAGAAACTAGCCATTAATTTGGAGAAGTGTGAGTTCCTCAAGCAAGAGCTTGTCTACTTGGGATTTGTGGTATCCAAGGGGTCTTTGAAGATGGAGCAAGGTAAGTTGTTAGCTATACTGAATTAGCCACAACCTACATCAACAACTAAGGTAAGGATTTTCCATGGCCTAGCTCAATTTTGTAGGAAGTTCATTAGGAATTTTAGTGGTATATGTGCACCATTGTTGGAAACTATTAAGGGTGGAAGTAAGGCTAAGTTTAGATGGAACTTAGAAGCTGGGAAGTCATTTGAGATGTTGAAAAGGAAAGTAGCTACACAACCTATCCTAACATTGCCTAGTTTTGATAAGTTATTCACTATTGAATGTGATGCAAGTAGCATAGCAGTAGGAGGTGTGTTAAGCCAAGAGGGAATACCAGTGGCCTTCTTTAGTGAGAAGCTGAATGAAGCTAAGAAGAAATACTCTTTTTATGACCTAGAACTATATGCTCTAGTGCAGTCATTAAGAAAGTGGAGACACTATCTTTTACCTAAGGAATTTGTGGTGTTTACTAACAATCAGGACCTTAGCTACATCAATACACAAGAGAAGTTGAGTAATAGGCATCTAAAATGGATGGAATATCTCAAAGCTTTTACATTCACCATCAAGAATAAGAAGGGTCAGTTGAACAAAGTTGCTGATGCACTGACCAGGCAACTTTTGATAGTTCAAGAAGTTTAGTTGAACAGTATAGGCATAGAGAGTTTTAAGGACCTCTATCAAGTAGATGAAGATTTTGGAGAGGCATATCAAGTGTGCCATGATTTTCAGAACCACTTCCATAGAAAATTCTCTAAGTTCACATTGCAGAATGGACTATTATTTAGAGGAAATTAGTTATGTGTGCCAAGGGGTTCTATGAGGATGAATCTCATACAAGAGAAGCATAATGGATCTATGAGTGGACACTTTGGTTTAAATAAGACCTTGGAGTTAGTACAAAGGTTCTATTATTGGCCTAAGTTGACAAAGGATGTCACCAAATATGTGGAACATTGTGTAGTATGCATGAAGGAAAAGGGAGGTAGCAGCAATGTAGGCTTGTATAAACCCTTACCTATCCCAAATAGGCCTTTGGAGTGTGTGAGAATGGACTTCATAGTGGGTCTACCAAAGACTAAGCAAGGCTATGAGAGTATATATGTAGTAGTTGACAGATTTAGCAAGATGGGACATTTCATTCCATGCAGGACTACTAGTGATGCTAGTCACATAGCTTATATATTCTTTAAGGAAGTTGTAAGGATTAATGGACTACCCTTAATCATTGTATCTGATAGGGATGTTAAGTTCATGAGCCATTTTTGGAAAACATTATGGAACAAATTGGGTACAAATTTGTCTTTTGGATCAGCATACCATCCTCAAACTGATGGTCAAATAGAGGTGGTCAATAGGGTGTTGGGTAACCTATTGAGGTGCCTAACAAAATAATATGGTCAAAAATGGATGTAGTCATACATCAGGCTGAATATGCCTATAATGACAGTAGGAATAGGATGACAGGGAGAAGCCCATTTGAAATAGTTTATGGAATGTATCCTAGGGGCTTTTGTGAGCTTAGGGATCTTGGAGGAAGGGAATACAACAGTGGGAATGCTTAAGACTTCACCCACACTATGAAGGAGATCCGAGAGCATGTCAAGAAAACTATACTAGATAGCCAGCAAAAGTTGAAGAGCAAAGTGGATGAGAAGAGGAAATATATCCAGTTTCAGGTAGGAGACTATGTTATGGCTCATTTGAACAAGACAAGAATGCATAAAGGAGTCCCTACTAAGTTTTAGATGAAGAGAATAGGCCCATGCAAATTCCTAGCTAAATATGGGGCTAATGCCTACAAGGTAGACTTGCCTTCTGATTTGAATATCTCTTCTACTTTTAATGTGCAGTACCTAGTTTAGTTTAAAGGTCCATTGAATGAGATTAGTCAACATAATCAAGGAGTTCAGAGTGATGCAAACCCTGATTTGGTGTCTACCAAACAACAATTGATAGCTGAAGGAGTTTTGGATTCAAGAGTGTTGAAGACAACTAGACACAAGGTGTATATGGAGAACCTTATCAAGAAGAAAGATAGACCTAAATTAGAGGCTTCATGGATTGTATAATCTAACTTCAAGAATCTGGGAATTCCTGACTCTTTATTGTCTATAGGAGTGACTTGACTTTCCCTTTTTGGGGGAGTATGGTGCAGGAGCACCTAGGTAAGGCTCTTTGGTAACCTAGGGTTTCTAGAGTTCTTTTGGCTTGTAGTGGTTCTAGAAAAACCACTAGTTGAATAATAGGACTATATTTGTCCTAAGGTGTGTGTTAGGTCTTTAGGAGAGGTATTTTCAAGTTTGTTTGGTCTTTTAGGAAACAAGTGTCAATTTGGAGCCTAATTGCCAATGTTGTGGCAAGGGTGTAAATCAAGCACATAGGGGTCAAATTTAGAAAAAGAGTGTTTTAGGACCTAACAGAGGTAAGAATGGTCTACCTTATTCTACTATGATGTGTTCATGGTCTTAGGACAAAGTTTAGAATGAATTTCCTAAAATTGTGGAAAGTTGTCAAAATTGTCAATGTTGTCATTTGACAACACTGACAACAATTGTGCAAGGAGAGAATTTTTGATGAAATGGTTATTGTAACTATCTAAAACCATTAGATTAGGGATGGGGACAAGTATAAGAGGCCTCCCTTGACCTTTAAGCAAGGTTGGTGAACATTTTGGAATATACAAGATTTTCTGTGTGTGCATTTTCAGAGCTATTTTAGTGAGTTTTCTTTTTTACAGTAGTTAGATGGATTAGATCTTAGTCTGAACTCATTGATTAATGTAGGGTAGGTTAATTTGAGATTCTATGTGGAGTTATTTTGTGAATTTGTGGTGTTTATATTTTTTTAGTTAAATTCTTTGTATTTTTCCCTGTCACTTGTCTAAACCAGGCAGGTTGGACAAATGGGGTCTTAACTCAACTTGCCACCGTATATTTTGTATGGGCTCTTGGCATGGGTGAGGATACTCCATGTATATTATTTTTTACAGAAGGAGGGGCCCAATAAATTATTTTTTCTATTTTTTCAATGATGCCCTAGGCGAGCCTGTTGTGCATGGCTAGGACTGAGAAACATTGCAAGTGATGCAAGGAGGGTTGAATGCATTGGTAGCTTGAACTAGAACTCATGGAGGGATATAGTAATGTGTGGAAGTCCCCCAATTATAAGGAGAAGGTTGGAGGAGTTGTTTGGTGGATTTGTTAGAAAATATAAATAAAGTAAACTAGATTTAGGAACTAATCCAAGAGAGAGTGCAACAATGGAAATGTTTACCATAAACGAAGAGATGATCCAAGAATAATCACCAAGAAGCTCAAGAACAACACCAAGACAATGTTTTTGAAAGGGGAAAAACTAAGAAAAACCCCTTGTGCTTATAAAATGAATGAGGCAAGAATCCAAAGAAGAAGAGACAGATGGAGCAAGAAGCTCATTACAACATTGTGAGAATGAGAATGAAAAAGAGAGAAGAAGAGAGAAGAACTACTCCATGAGAACCAACTTGTGAGAACCAAACTTGAGAAGTGAGAGAGAAGCATCTCTTAAGTAG
>MU227547.1:827294-846328 GCA_018584345.1 Thuja plicata
AAGAAGAACCAGGAACACCAAGTGCAACAGAGGTACAAACACAGGATAAAGGGCGGTGTCATCGACACAGACTACATGGGCTAATGTCGTGGAAGGTACGCTCACTTGACAAGAGTAGATGCGCCTAAGGCATATGCATCAGAATCCCCCCATGGCACTTTATAACACAGTGCAGGTACAAAGACTGAACCAGGTGTACAAGATCCTAGATAAGCAGAAGAAAGGCACTTTATCTCAGTGCGTTTACAGAATACAAATGCATCAGAAAGAGCATGCAAGCTCAGATGTCAGAAAGTAGAGTGCACTAAGAAACCAGAAGAAGAGATCCCCGGACCTGTAGAACCAAGCACACCACCAGAGGGCATAAACTGCATAACTCGGAGGAGTGAAAACCCAGAGTAGAATCTAGAGGAAATACCTCTGCCACTGAAAATTACACAGAATCAGCTTTCCGACGATATCTTGTTTGCCAAAAAAGGAGTCCGGATGAGCCAGATATGACTCCCGGAAGGCAAAACAGGACATCAAACTTCAACAGAAAAAAACACTGTCGAAACGATGGAACCCAAAACCTTAATCACCATAGTCGAAAAGAGCTCGGAAAGAGATTTCCGACGATATAAAGAAGTCGAAAAAAGACCTCTGTATGCTCCCTATAGAGAGAAAAATGCGATAAAGGCCCAAACAAGCTCCAAAATGCCCTAAAGGGCTTACAAGAGCCCCAGGGGCTAAACAATTGGGCCCCCGGGCGCCCATATGACCGCGCGCCAAGCAGAGGAGCCCGCGGGGCTTAACAAAAACGCCCATATGACCACGGCTCTAAACAAAACAGCCCGCGGGGGCTGGGCAAAAATCCGCCACCGAAGTGGTGGGCGGAGCTGTGTATAGAGGGCGGAAAAACCCGCGGAGCGGTGAGAACAGGGGCGTGGGGGCCGCTGGCCGTGGAGAAGCGGAGGCACTGGAGACCGAAGGGCGGTAGGGGCCGCTGCCGAGCGGCGTAGGCGGGAAGAGAGCGGCCGCTGTGGGCGGCGAAACCAGAGGAGCGGCGGGGCCGCAGACCAAATGAGCGGCGGTGGTGACAGAAGCGGCTCGGCCGCGGACAGCAGAGGGGCCACCGGTGGTGGCCGAGCCCCGGTGGGGCGGTGGCGGCCCCCCAGTGGCACCCTTTTATTAGAACTACGCGCGCTAAATAAAAATAAAAAAACTATTAAAAATAATAGTTTTTTTAATTTTTATTTTTATTTTTCACATCCGTACGGCCCTCGGGAGGGCGAGAAAATTTTCCCAGAGCCCCAGTAGCCAAAATGGTCGAAATTTTATATGATTTCGACTCTCCCGGGCCTTCTGGATGCAATGGTGGAGTCCGTTTTGGCTCAAATAGCTCTGAAAAATGAAGACCCTCCAGAATCACAGAAAGACTGCCAGAAAAGCCAGAGAAACCTCCAAACCCTCGAACGCTTCACAAAAACTCGAACAGCTGACAGAAAGATGGCTCTGATACCATGTTGAGATTGCTGAAATGCAATGCAACCAAGATCACCTGCATGCAAATCTGTTACACAGAAGAAGAAGACAGAAGAGAGAAGACAGAAGAGAGAAGACAGAATCAGAAAGCTATGGCGGCCAAAATGAAAGAGAACCCAAATCCATTGTGACATAAATAATTTCTATTAACACAATAAAGATTACAAACTGATCTCCTTAAGAAATACAAAGAGGACAATCCTTATAAAGGATGTCGAAACCCTAAAAGGGCAACTGCTAGGAAATAGAAACTTTCCTAAGACTAAAGAAACTACCTAAGTGAAACTTAAGCACAAAAGAGCAATTGCTAAATTACTCTAACAAAAACCTATCAAATGGACTTGACATGGATTGGGTTTTGAAACATAAGATCTTTTATATACATGTGAAAAATTCCAAAAGTGGAGACCCATGAAACACAAAAGGACACAAGTTATTCAAATGAAAACTATGCCTGATACAACAAAATGACATTTAAGCAACAAATGCAAAATTTGAGAAGTGCTCAAAACAAGACATCACAGAATAACTCGAAACTTGAATCTGACAACTTGGGATGTCTTCATATGGCGAAAAAAGAGTGATGAAAACCTGATATGCATGTTAGACCTTAAAATTTAATCTGGGGAAATAGGCACAAAAAGCATTTATAGGGGGTCAAAATGCAAAGCACTAACAAGACACTGAAAAACCCTTGTATTTTTGAGTCCCAATAGGCCCAAAGGGCGGGGTTGATTTGGAGATGTTAGTCATAGCCAGTATCATTAACAACCTTCTTTAGGATTTTGAGGATGGTTTTGTTGGTTGCCCCAGCTTGGTCATTACCTTGGAGGAAATATAGACTAGAGTAGTGATGGTGGATGTGGAGTTGCTCGCACAGATCTTCTACATGTTGGTTTTCAAATGGTGTGCCATGATCTATGAACATGGTGGATGGGATACCAAAGTGGGAAATGATGTGGTCAAGGATAAACTTGGATATTTGGATGCCTGTCGTGAGGGTGAGTAGGATTGCTTCGACCCACTTTGTGAAGTACTCAGTAGTCGTGATGATGTATTTATGTCCCTCAGAGGATAGGGGGTGATCATACCAACGAGGTTGAAACCCCAACATGAAAATGGCCAAGATGGCACAATGGGATGCAATTCTTGCACTGGATCATGTATTAGATTAGCATGTTGCTGACAAGGTAAGCATTTCTTTACAAATTCTCAAGCATCATGCTCCATGGTAGGTCAGTAGTACCCAATTCTGAGAAGCTATTTAGCTAAGACCATGCCACTCGTGTGGGTACCATAGATTCAAGAATGCACTTATTGCAACACCTGGGAAGCTTCAGTTTCATCTAAACATCTAGACATAACATTGTGATAACCTTGATGATATAAGGTGTTGGCTATAATAGTGTAACAGGAAGATCTGTGAATGAGGTTTTGGCATTGGGTGTTGGTGAGGTGAGGAAATATGATACCATTTTTAGATAAGCATGGATTTTGTGGTACCATGGGGACTGAAGACCAACCAAGATATAGACTTGATTGATGTCATCACTCTCATATGCTAGTGCATGAAGTTGCTCAACTAAGAATTCATAATGTGTTTCGTCACATAGAATTTCTAGGAAGGACCCGATTGTAGCCATTGCATCGATAGCTTTGGTCTGCAAGCATGGTACTTGTGTGATTTGTAGATTGAGGAAATGCTCTTTCATTTTGTCTACCATTTCCTTGTAAGGTAGCAGTTTGTCATATTTTGTTTGGAATTCATCTAAGACTTTCTTGATGATGAGTTGAGAGTCACCAAAGAACTGAATTTCAATGATGTTCCATTGGATGGCCATGTTGAGTCCTGCAACCAGTGCCTCATATTATTCTATATTGTTAGTGCAAGAAAATCCCAATTTGAATGATTTTGGGATATAGTCACCTTATGGGGTGATGAATAGTATGCCTTCCCCAGAACCATGAGCTGTATAGGATCCATCAAAGAATAGTTTCCAAGCCGGTTGTTCTTCTACCATGCATAAGTGCTCATTAGGAAACTCCATGATTAAGGGATAGGCATCGACCAATAGTGCCTCTATCAACTAATCTGCTATGACTTGCCCTTTGATGGGATTTTTGTCGATGTACAGAGTGTCAAACTCGCTTAGAAGCATTACCCATTTAGCCATTCAGCCTATGAGAGTTGTTTTTGATAGTAGATACTTGAGTGGATCAACTTTTGATATGAGTTGAACAGTGTGATGGAGCATGTAATAGAGAAGTTTCTGAGTGGTGAAAACCACTTCCAAGCATGATTTTTCTATTGCTGCATATTTCATCTTATAGCCTACCAAAGTGCGGCTGATGTAGTAGATAGCTCACTCTTTTCCCTTGTCATCTAATTGAGCCATAAGTGCCCCTAGTGTTGTTGTTGTTGTATATATATATATAAGATGAGAGGTTTACCTAGTGTAGGTGGAATTAGTATGGGTGGATTTTCCAGGTATCCCTTGATCTTTTCAAAACTTCTTTGGCATAAAGGATCCCATTTGAAGTTGCTATCTTTTTGTAGGAGATGCGTGAAAGGTTAACACTTATTAGCGAGCTGTGATATGAAACGATGCACCTATTGGAGCTTTCCTTGTATATTGCACAACTGTCTGAGTTTCCTTGGCGGAGGAATTTGCATGATGGCTTTGAAATTTTTTAGGATCTATCTCGATGCCACACCTTGATATAATAAAGCTAAGGAGCTTCCCTGATGTGACCCCAAACACACATTTCTTGGGATTGAGCATTAGGCCATAGTGAAGGACATGATCAAATACTACCTCTAGGTTATTTAGGCGATATATTCTTCTTTTGGATTTAGCCAATATGTCATCCATATAATCTTCAAGGATATTTTGAATCATATCATGGAAGATAATAGTCATGGCCCTCTGATATGTAGCTCTGACATTCTTTAGCCCAAATGGAATCATGTTATAGTAGAAGGTTCCCCATGGGGTTGTGAACGTTCTCTTGTGCTGGTCTTCTTCTGCAATCCAGATCTGATTGTATCCTAAAAATCCATCCATTAGAGGCAACATCTCATGTCTAGCTGTGAGGTCCATGATCATGTCAATATTGGGTAGTGGAAAATCATCCTTAGGACATTCTGTTGGAGATTTTCCTTTATGAAAATGGTTGACTGTATGTTTTTCATTGATGACAACATATAGTATACAACAGTGAATTGTAGTCACTTTTGAGTATGGATATGTAGAAGCCTTGCACAGTTGTTTTTATGTTTCAAACATAGTTACTATACCATGTACATACACGCTGATTCAGATGTTCAGTAACAGTTGAATTATGTTAGTGTTTCCCAGCCACAATTTTAGAAGATTATTTTTAGAAAGCCGACAGTAATTTTATTGATTATTAAGTTGTACCTATCTATGGGATATGCGTGTTCAAATTCATGTTTACTTATGAGTAAAAGACAATTAACCAAAGACACTAATCATGTTTCATCTGAAGCAGGATGTTTGAGTAATTTTTGTAGAGCCGACTATGTGAAGCGATGCATCTATTCAGTTTGATTTGCATAGTTCTAATTATCTTGTGTGCTTGGTTTGGCCGACAAGAGAAGCATGGAAGGGATTCCTAAAGCCAAAAAAGATCATATCTTTTGGAGAAGATACTTATAGTAGTTCATTTTAAGATCACCAAGTGTGAATGATAAGAAAAGAGATAGAAGAAGGATAGAACATAATGCTGATTGTTTTGGGATAGTAAAGCCATTCCATTCATTAGACAAAGATCTATGTGAAGAAGCAGTGAAAGCATACAATACATTGGAACTGATCAAGAAAAAAGGTCTGCTCAAACAATTCATTATCATATATAGTTTTAACCACCTAGATTTGGTCTGCTCTAACCATAGACCCTATTTTCCCTAAGTGTGATCATACCCCCAATTATGTCTAGACAACTCTTCAATCGGCTGGCATAATTCTTTCAAATCAGATTTAATCTCCTAAGTGATCTAATCACTAATTTACATTAATCACTTTATCCAACCCAATCAAATCAAATCAATTCAAATCAATACTTGGATTAGGTAATTAGTTTAAAAGGAATTAACGAAATCCTAATCATACCTCATCACTTAAAAAATCAATCCCCTAGCCTAATTTATTCAATTTGGCTATAGTCCTAATTAATTATTACAAAGCAATCAAAAGCTTAAATGATTAATTAAATCCCTATTATTGAGTGAAAATTTTATTACAAAAATTCATTTCATTAATATTCCCTCTAGCCTAACCAATCTCAACTACCCAACCATGAGTTCAAACTCATCCCAACCCCTTCTCACATGCTAATTATTCTTAATTAGCTAGTTAACCCTAATTAGCCAATCCCCCCTCCACTCATTCTCTCTCCTCCCATCTCTATCTCCTTAATCATATGCCTTAACCCTTAATCATAATCCTAAGTTACCCTTAAGCTTGTCACATTCCTAAATCTATGATTAGGAATTCAACCCTCCCCCTAAAGTCAAAGTTATCAAGCTTGACCTTAAACCCTCACCCATGCTTCTCAAACCCTCACGCATACCTCATTAATGCTTTCATAAATGAAGCATTAATGGATCTTACACATTCTCTTCCACACTCCTCATTAATGAGTCTTACACCCTCATTAATGGCATCCCTTCTAGAGACTTCTCCTCTTCCTCCATTTCTTCTATAAATAGGAAGGGTTTTGAGCTCAATTGGCCATGAACTTTGAAGTCTTTTATTTTTTATTATTGTAATGCTCCTAATTTTGAACAGTTGAAAGCATTCTTATGCTGCCCATATTTGGAGGATTGAAGGAGCAAAACTCATTTTGCTCATATTTTAGGACTTTCATATTGCATTTTAGCTTCTTTCTTGCTTGTATTGCTATAATCTTCATTTCTAGAGCTAGAATGCATGTTTCTTAATCATTTAGATTAATTTTCATTTGAATCTTCCATTCTTAGGTTGTATATGTCACTGGAATATGCATAATCTAAGGGCTATTATGTCATTCTTCATACTCCTCCTAGATAGGAAGAAATAGATCAATTTTGGTGATTTATATGCTTGCTAACCCCTTCTTTTCACTAATGCAATGATCTATTGAAGTGTTGTGTCTCTTAACAGGTACAAAATCACACACACACACATCTCTGGCATCCACCATGGGACAAGATTGCTTGAAATTTCACAAAAATTTTCAATTTGCCCTTGACATTTTTAAAATTTGCAGGCAGTTCATCATTTTCGGGAGCAACTTATCATTTTTTGTCAATCTTTTATCATTTCTGGGAGAAACTTATCATTTTCGGTAAATCTTTTATCATTTTTGAGGGTTTTAATATCACCTACCATTGCATTTCTGGAAGGTAAGATTTGGACTTAAAATCATTTCTGGTATCTTATTTTTCATTTTTGGTACGTGTTATCATCTCGCGTAAAAGGCTTATCATTTTTGGTGAAAAGTATCATTTGGGGTCAAACTTTTATTGTTTCCAGTGTTTATCATTTTGGGTCTCTGAAACATCGTTTAGCGTCCAGTGGGGAAAAATACAAAGTTCTGTCATTGACAAATTTGATTTCTAACTTTCTAACGTGGTTGTTTTCATGATTGTGATCTTATTTTTAGTAGCCTAACTTGTGTTTGCAGATTGCTATCAAAGATAAGAGAGAAAAAAGAGGAATACTAATTTGTAGTTTTACAGATTTTTAATCCCTCATCTTGACTTCTATTCTTTTTTTTCTACGCTTTCAAAACTAAAGAAATTTTCCAATCTTATACTAAATTGACCAGAGGAATATGCTATTTTCCTTTTTAAGAAAAATCAGAAACTCACAAGTCAATTTATGATTTGAAAGGAATTTGGAGTAATTGAACAAAGAAAACCTCATCATCTAATTTTGGGATAGTAACTGAACAATCAAAGCATTAAAATTTTGTGGCTCAATGAACAAGTTCAATCATTTAATTCATTTTGGAATCAGTAATTGAACAAGCAAAGCACTAAAGAACTGTGGTTAACTGAACAATCCAACTTTGCTTTCAAGTACTTCTATTTTCATTAACTTAGGAATATCTAAATCGAGCTCAACATATCTTGAGGGAACAAACCTTGATTTGTGTGTTTTGGGAGAAAACGGCATGGACTAGGAGACTATGCTCTTCTTCTTCTTTTGAAGAATCAAAATTTAGAAATCCTAAGCTCGCCAATCCTTTGTATGCTTATTTAACAATAGAGGGCTTGCTAGTTGAGGAAAAAATCTCCCAGAAATGACCCAAGTGAGGACAAATTTTATGCCAACCCTTCCAACTCACTATAACTAATTGCTTCCTCGTAGGCCAAAGCCTCAGAAGATGGAGCCAATTTTGTTCTCAAAATTTCAACATCATTCCTTGAACATGCTTGGGTATGTGTAGAGCGGAGCCGTTTGAATATTGCTTGCGAGACTACACATATTTGACTACTCATATGGATACACACCTCAATTTTGCCTTGTGCAATTCTATGGGATATGGTTTTGAACAGATTTCCCCATCATAAACAATGAAATTTGTAGACAAACTACCTGATTCATCCCTGAAAGGGTGACAATCCTTGTGCAAGGAAAAAAGTAATTTCTCAAAGACACTCAACATATCGTTCCCTCACTTGCATTTGGATTCGGCTAATACAGCATCATGATTGGATCCATTGCGTGCTTGGTGATGGTTGTATCCTGATTAGCATTTGAGTGTGTACCTAAGTCAACAAGCAAGGATTTTCATCCTCCACCTAGAAAATAGGGCATAAGGGTGTGTTTATTCCTTTAACAATGCAAAAATTCTTGATGTAACTAAAAATCATTAAAAATATAACACCTTCAAACAAGCAACAAAATTGAAACCTTGGTCTACAGGTTTTTTCATTCACTAAAAAATTTTAGAATGCAATCTTTGATCAAATGAACTTCATGATCTTCCAATACAAAATCGACAAAACTGACAACATTTAAACAGTGGGAACTTACATCCTTGCCTCTCAGAGGAAGATAGTCTATTTTAGATCCCCTTTTGACTCTTTAAATCTATCCTTATTGCTTTTTCTGGTCTCACTGTGGCTATATCAAAAACTTTTTCAGACGTCTACCTTGTATGTCCTATCAGACTCTTACAATCTGTCTCAATACATGTGGTCTACCCTCTTTTCAAAACAACTTGATTCCTAGCTCACTATTAGGGCATTCTAACCCTCTAACGCTGGAATCATTTACTTCCACCAAAATACAAACAACACTTCTACCTAGACACACTCACTTGAACAATTTGAGACTCTACTTAACACTATCGAGAAACTTTGACAAAATTGAGGTACAACCACATGGTTAATACAAGATGCAACAAGTAAATGTCTAAAGGATTGAAAGTACCTCCTAAATCACTACAATTTCAAGGAGAAACATCTCACAGTTCCCTACTCGATCTAGACTCTCCAGAAATGGACAGGTCCACTTGTGGATGGAGTGAGGCTTTTGACGAATATGACAAAAGAAAAAACCAAAAGCACGAAGATATCGATGAAGAAGAAGAACCCACATTTAACCATCCTATATTTGAATCAGGAAGTGAGGAAGACATCACTAAAGAAGAGTACAATAAACTCAAACAAAGCAATAAATTCCAAAATATAATAGAAAAGATGATTGACGAAGATAAAGAGAAATATTTTCTCCATCTAGCATCCAATGGCATAAAGTTACCCAAGGATTATGATGTGGAACAACTTAAGGAAAAGGAGGTACCAAATCCTATTTCTATTCTTTCCAAAAAACTTACATTAATGAAAATGGAGCTTGCGACTCTCAAGCAAGAGAAGGCTAAACCTAAGACAAAATACTCTGTGGACTCCATTTGTCCATTTCCTTTCGACAAGAGTATCACTATGGTTCCATTCCCTCCCAATGTGGCAATGCCAAAATATTAAAAGTATACAAGAGAGACCAATCAACATGACCATGTTAGATAATTTTGTGCTCTTAGCATAGAGTACATGCATGAACCTACTTACCTCATGCGAATTTTTCCTAGAAGTCTAGGAGGCAACGCTATGGAATGGTTCTCAAAACTTACACCCAAGGTCAAGACTTTTAAGGAGTTAAATCAACAATTTATCCAACATTACTCCTATAATATCCAGCATGATGTGACTATGATGGATCTATGCAACACTAAACAAAAGACTGGTGA
The DNA here is from genome assembly GCA_018584345.1 of Thuja plicata. Classification (NCBI taxonomy): domain Eukaryota; kingdom Viridiplantae; phylum Streptophyta; class Pinopsida; order Cupressales; family Cupressaceae; genus Thuja; species Thuja plicata. The sequence continues at coordinate 837,081 of MU227547.1, forward strand.
ATCCTTAGCCACTTTCTACAAAGGTGGAGTTAAATCTTTTCACGGTATTCACGAGCTATTCTCAAATATGAGAAAATGGAAATATTTGTTAATAACTTGGTACCAGAATTGAACTATGCATTGCAAATGCAAGATTCCCCTAGCTTCGATAGGATGATCAAGAACACCCTCCATATCAAATAAGTTATGGTCAAAAAGGGAGAGATCACTCTCCAAAGTAACAACATTTCTAACAACTCCAATTCTAAACCTAAATGGTGGAAGAAAAAAAAAAAAATTGTTAATGATGGAGTAGTAGACACATCCAATGTTGGTCCTAAACCTGAGGTGTTCAATCTAACTAACATCATGCAAGCAAGCAAAGATGCCAAGGTAACAACCTCCATACCCAAAGCAAACAATGATAATGGCAAGGGTCGGTCATGGACTTCAAAACCTCAAAGAACATTCACTCCTTTGGGAGAGCCTCTTGAAACTTTTTTGAGGACACTAATAGACAAAAAAGTTCTCACAATCCCAGATTCCAAACCATGGGAGCCAAAATTCAAACCAAAGTGGTGGGATGACAATTCTTACTGTGTCTTTCACAAAAACAAAGGACACAAGACTAACAACTGTCTTAAGCTCAAACATGTTATCCAAGACCTTATTGAAGGAGGAAAAATCAAAGTGGAAGGACACACCACCAATGAAGACCATACGACATTTAACAAACCATTCCCTAATTATGAGAAAGGGGAAGCATCTAAAGGGAAAGGAAATGAAGCAAACTACACCTATTCCCACAATGATAATGTGATCAACATGCTGGATATTAAAATTGAATCAATTAATGTGGTCACAATCAAAGGTATTTCTTTCCAATCAAATATGAAGACTCGGAGCCAAGAACAAGTCATGATCAAAGGACCCAATTCCTCCTCAAAACCAGCAGCAACATCCAAGGTTCCTATTGTTACTATACCCAAACTAGTAGCAAAACATATGGTTACTATTCCTGCAGCAAAGTATGACTTGGTGGACCAATTGCAACAAACCTCTACTAAAATCTCCATTTTTGAGTTGCTTCAAATATCCAATGTACATAGGGAAATCTTGGAACAAGCCCTACATGCTTCAAATGTCCCAAAGGACCTTGATATAGACAAATTCCAAGTGATGGTTAATCACATTTTAGCGCCACATTATCTCTCATTTTTTGAAGAGGATGATAAATCATTGACACATCCACATAATCAACCCCTTCATATTGATGTCCTCATTCATAAATCCTATGTTTGACATGTATTGATAGATGGAGGCACAGGATTAAATATTTGTACCCTTAATTTGATCAAGAAACTAGGTCTTTCAGAACAGACCATTGACTCTAGAAGAAAAATAACTATCAAAGCTTATGATGAGGAAGAAAGATCCTCTAAAGGTCTTATTGTTCTACCCATTAAAGTCGACCCGATTGAGAGAAATGTCATCTGTTAGGTTCTGGACCTACCCTTGGCTTACAACATCCTATTGGGGAGACCATATATTTGGGAAATGTAAGTTGTGCCATCTACTTACCACCAGTGTATCAAGTTCCCACATAATGGGGTGGAGATGACAATTCCTACAAATGCTAATTATACTTGCAACAATATCAAAGAAGGTAGTATGATTCCACATAACAAGCAAGCTATCGATGGGATTTCTCCTAAGACTACCAAGGACATGGTTATGAAAAGCTTCAGAAAAAACTTAAAACTTGAAGAAATAGGTATGGGAGAATACAAGCTAGACATGACTCCGTCACTAAAAAAATTATCAGTATCACCAAGATCCTATGGAAAACCTTCCTCATCATTCACACCTACTGCATCTAAAAAGCTATAAATCCACAAAGAAACTAGCATGGTTAAGGCATCCACATCTTCTTTCGATAACACAAAAGAACAGGCAGTCTTGGACTGGCTTTACAAGGGAGAATCGATGGAAGCTGAGGTCAAACATGTAGAAATATCCCTAGAATAGTATGGTAAAGGATACAACCTCCTCAATCAAATGGGATATAAAGGAAAAGAACCTCTAAGAAACACAAGAAGAGGACTTATTGAGCCTGTGCACATGGAATTCATGAATACCGAAGACAAAACAAGACTAGGTTTTAATAATGAATCTGACAAGCCTACTTCAAAAGATAGTCCGATCTCTGACAAAGGGAGTGATGAAACAGAAGAGATAGAACTAGAACCATGGTCCTATGAAATATTATTACATGTTGGCACAGAGAATCCTGAATATCAAGGAGAGTGCTACATACCAAGCTTTGCAGCACCAAAAGATATTCACATACCTTTGTTAGCACAAGCTCTTATTCAAGAGATAGGAGACATGACAATAGATGATCTAGAGGTACCATTGATAGCAACAGGTACAGAGAGAACACCCTGACAACATGATTCACATCCTAATTGGGGGAAGTTAGTCACAATCACACATGTCCTTGATTTACCACACTTTGATTCATAGGTGGCTAATCGGGTACATCAGATAACTATTGTAGAATTCTTAAATAGGTCTGATGATGAAGTAATTGATTCTCATGATTATGAGTGGGATGAGCTATATGTCACCATAGAGGACATTGAAATAGATGTGATTCACATGTTTGTAGCTCCATCAGCACCCATCAAGCATCCTAACACTACTCCCAACAATAGTGATATTCCTGAAGTAGAGGAAGAGTTTCTTCCCCCAATCATTGATGGAGAGACTGGTGTTCTCATAAGTCTAGAAGAACTTTAGAGGTGACAAGCCAGAAGCCTCCTTTTATAGAGAGATGATGATGAAAGTTCTAATAATGAGTCACTATAGTTTGGTCCACATATAACTAACAATGACCCTTTTAATGACGATCTAACTCTTATTGATCTAAACATTGAAGAACTTAACTTAACGATACATTTCATGTTAGTTAATAGTCTTGACGCTAACATGATGATGTCCTTCCCAGATTTTGACACCTCATCTTTAATAAACCTTGACCTAATTGATTGGACTAATATAGATCCTACTGCTATCCTCAACTTTCCCAATGATTACACTTTGGCTTGCTATCTAAATGCTTGTGAACCCTATCCTTCTTCCACCAGTGCAAGGAGCGTGAACATGTCACAGGAGGATATCTGTTAAAATTAATCTTTACTTGTACTAATGTAAGTAGGAGATTCTTATGGAATCCTTACACCTATTTTGTCTTCTTGTACAAGTGTGAGGATAATTCCTTTTATTGTAATTTCTTATTTAGGTATTCCTCCTTATCAGGAATCCTACACTTGTCTCACACACTATTGAAATGTGGCATTCATAGATATGGGAGTTACCATGCAACTCCTCTCTCACATCTCTATTAAAGAGATGTCTCTCCTTCTCTCTTTAGTTATTAGGTTAATCCTTCTTCTTGAACTATTGTTTAATTCAATGACCAAGGATACCATGTTAAAATAATAACAAAAAAATAAGGCGAGACAAGAAGTTGTTTAATTCAATGAGCAAGGAGAATGAAGATTTACCATGAATTAATTTGAATATTAGGAGCATGCACCAAAGATCCAAAAAACAAGGAGACAAGATTTTGAAGGGGGAAAAGCATGCAAAAACCCTCGTGATATAGAGATTGGGAAAAAATGCCTAAGAATGAGAGAGAGAGAGAGAGAGAGAGAGAGAGAGAGAGAGAGAGAGAGAGAGAGATCCAAGCTCATACAATAGTTCAAGAAGAAGGTGAGACAAGAAGTTGTTTAATTCAATGAGAAAGGAGAATGAAGACATTCGTGTGTACATCTACTAAAAGAAGGAAACATTTGGAGACAATAGCATAGCTACTCTTATGGGTTCAATGATGAAACTAGACTACTCATTCAAGGATGAATACGCAAATCTCACTGATAACCCTATCTTTGAGTATTCCAATGTGCACGAGTTATATGAGCCAGAATGGGTGAAGATATTACTAAGCAGGATACATGATGACCTATATTGGATTGGTGAGGTTCCTTTCTGCATCACTACAAACCTAATCCATAAAATGACTGGACTTCCTAAGACTCGACCAGTTCTTCCTACTGGAAAGGATGTCAAGAAGTAGGTTGAACAAGTTTGCTTATCTAGAAGTGATAGGCGTAGCATGACTATCGATGCTATTAAGGAGAATGACATCAAATTACTCACTATGATACTTGGATACAAGTTTCAGTAGGAAAGCAGACAGAATAGTGTGTCCTTAGCAATAGTTCTGGAAACAATAAGGATAGTGAAAGATAACACTTAGTACAATCTCTATGAACTATTGTAGTCTTATGTCATTATCCTTAATAGCATCGACAGTCATGTCGTGCCTATCACTTCTAGATAAGCAAACTTGTTCAACCTGCTTCTTGACATCCTTGCCAGTAGGAAGAACTGGTCCAGACTTAGGAAGTCCAGTCATTTCATGGATTAGGTCTGCAGTGGTGAGGAAAGGAACCTCACCAATCCAATATAGGTCATCATGTATCCTGCTTAGTAATATCTTCACCCATTCTGGCTCATATAACTCGTGCACATTGGAATACTCAAAGATAGGATTATCAGTGAGATTCACATATTCATCCTTAAGCTAATAGTTCAAGAAGAAGGATTAACCTAATAACTAAAGAGAGAAGGAGAGACATCTCTTTAATAGAGATTTGAGAGAGGAGTTGCATGGTAACTCCCATATCTACGAATGCCACATTTCAATAGTGTGTGAGACAAGTGTAGGATTCCTCATAAGGAGGAATAACTAAATAAGAAATTACAATAAAAGGAATTATCCTCACACTTGTACAAGAAGAAAAAATAGGTGTAGGGATTCCATAAGAATCTCCTACTTACATTAGTACAAGTAATTATTAATTCTAACAATATCAAGTTTCTCAGTCAAAAATTGAAAAATAAAAAGAAAAAAGGAACCGATGGTGAAAACCATGTTGTGGCAGTGTCAGATCCTAAAATAGTAAAAACAAAAGATGTATCTAATGGTGAAAACCTATCAGAGGCACCAAAGGTTGAGATTCTTGATATCCTCCCAAAGCACTTTCAAGAACAGTCTTTAGTTTTGATAGAACCAACACAACTAGTTAATTTGGGCACAGCTGAAGTTCCTCAAATTGTTCACCTAGCACAATCTTTGTCAGAAGAGGAAAAGACATAGTTTACCGAGTTCTTGAAAGAGAAGAAGATCAATGTTGCATGGTCTTATACAAACATGCCTGGAATAGATCCTGAATTAATAATGCACCACTTATCTATAGCTCCCAGGATTAAACCTGTAAAACAAAAACTTAGAAAGATGCATCCTCATGTTGCATTGATAGTAAAAGTGGAGCTAGAGAAATTGTTGAAAGCTAGATTCATTAGAGTCATTGCCTACGCAGGATGGATCTCCAATGTGGTCCCAGTGTCTAATATAATAAATCTATCAGGGTCTGTATGGACTTCAGAGACTTAAAGAAGGCATGCCCTAAGGATGACTTCCCCTACCTAATATTGATATGATCATAGACCTCACAGTAGGCTACCAAATGTATTCATTAATGGATGGTTTCTTAGGGTATAATCAGATAAAAATTGCCCCTAAGGATCAAGAGAAGACTGCATTTACATGCGCATGGGGGACATTTTTCTGGAATGTCATGCTATTTGGGTTAAATAATACTGGTGCTACATATCAAAGAGCAATGACTACTATATTCCATGATATGATGCATAAAAACATGGAGGATTACGTGGATGACACCTTAGCTAAATCCAAAGAAAGGAGTACTCATATTGATGATTTATGAAAGATATTGGATTGAATGGAGCAATTTCAACTCAAGCTCAATCTAAAGAAGTGTGCCTTTGGGGTCCAATCAGGAAAGCTCTTAGGATTTATTGTCTCAGTAAAAGGAATTTTAGTAGACCCAGCAAAAGTCAAAGCTATACTAGAGATGACTCCTCCATGCAACATCAGTCAAATGAGGACATTACAAGGGAGACTTCAATCAATCAAGAGATTCATGTCACAACTTATCGACAGGGAACAACCCTTTACCAAATTGCTACACAAAGGGGTCACCTTCAAATTGGATGAATACTGTGAAGCCAACTTCACAGAATTAAAAGAATACCTAGCTACTCCTCCCTTTCTTATGGCACCTATTCATGGAAAGCCATTACTCCTGTATATTTCAGCTATAACCACCTCATTAGGAGTATTATTATCACAAGAGGATGAAACAAAGAAATAAAGAGAAATCTACTACATCAGTAGAACACTAGTCTCCTATGAACTCAATTACAACATTATTGAAAAAGCATGCTTAGCAGTTATCTTCACATCACAAAAATTAAGATACTTCATGCTATCACATATAGTAAGGCTCATTGCGAAGATCGATCCTCTGAAGTACCTTTTAAGAAAAACAACAATACTAGGCCGATTATTAAAATGGGTTCTGAATCTGAGCAAATTTGACATTGAGTATGTAGAAAGGAGAGCTATTAAAAAACAAGTCCTCACAAATCAACTAGCTGATTCACCACTCCAAGATGATGAACCTTTAATGACTAAATTATGTGATGAGACAATTGTGCATTTGACTGAGTACCCATGGAAGATATACTTTGATGGTTCTTTCACACAACAAGGCTCTGGAGCAGGGGTTCTGTTCATAACTCCTCAAGGCTACAAGATACCCAAGTCTTACAAATTGATGTTTCCATGCACAAACAACATTTTTGAATATGAGGCATTGGTAAACGGTCTTAAACTTTCCATGGAATGGAAAATTGTAGAGTTACATGTGTATGGTGACTCCCACCTCATTATCAATCAAGTCAATGGAGATTATCAAATAAAAGATGAGAATTTGATACCCTACAAACAACTAGTTGATGACTTAAATAAGTACTTCATCTTCATCATGTTCTAGCAGATCCCCAGAACAGAGAACAAAGCTGCAGATGCTATGGCTACATTGGCATCCATGTTACAACTGGAGGAACATCAATTTTGCTATGATTTCTTGGTGGAAGAATTATCCTATCCTTCCTTTGATACCCCTGAATACCAAGTAATTTATGCTCTGAATATCCCAGACCAATCTCAGTATGCTAATATCATTTCTCACCTCACTGACCAAACTATTCCTAATAATCCATCAAGAAATGAAAAAAGAGCCTTGATTAGGAGAGCATCATGTTATGTCCTCATAACTAATAACTTATATCGATGAGGTCTTGACGGTATGCTTATTAGATGTTTAGAACTTGAAGAGTCAGATCATGCGTTAAAAGAAGTCCACGAAGGTGTTTGTGGATCACATTCAAATGAATTTTCACTTGCAAAAAAATTGCTCATAGTAGGCTATTACTGGCCTACCATGGAAAAAGATGCCATTCAATTTTACAAAACATGTCATAAATGCCAGACACATGGAAATCTCATCCATGCTCTTGACAGTGAACTTATACCTTTCATTACACATTGGCCATTTCAGCAATGGGCCTTTAACTTGGTTGGAAAAATATATCCCAATTCTTCAAATGGACACAAGTTCATCATTACGGCCACTAAGTATTTCATGAAGTGGGTTGAAGCCGTGTTACTAATTAAAGCCAATGGAAAATAGGTGGCTATTTTCATTTTAAACTACATTATATGTAGATATGGGATACCCTCTTCAATTGTAACAAATAATGGGTGCCAATTTAAAAATCAAGACACTGATGACCTTTGTGAATAGTTCTACATTACTCAACATTGCTCCTTAATCTATTACCCTCAAGGTAATGGACAAGTTGAGGCATCTAATAAGAATATTCTCAAAATCCTACACTGAACTGTATGTAAGTCTAGCAGAGACTAGTATCTACAACTAAATTTAGCACTATGGGCCTACAAAACAAGCATCAAAACACCAATTGGAGCCACGCCATTTGCCCTAGTTTATGTTGCTAAAGTAGTACTACCTATTGAGGTTGAAATCACATCTTTGTAGATATCTTTACAAGGTCTTGTTTCTGATGAGCAATACCGCATCGATAGGGTGAATTCTTTAAACCTACATGATGAGTGTAGGAAATAGGCGTTTGATCATCTGAAGGTGTACTAAGAATGAATGTCCAAAGGGTACAATAAAAATTTCAAACCATGACAATTTAAATTGGGAGATCTCATCCTAAAAGAGAATCCTAAGAACCAGCCTAATAGAGAACAAAAAAGAAAGTTTGAACCTAACTGGTTGGGACCTTATGTTATCACTGCTACTTTTGGGATTGGCTCTAATTATCCTGGTACACCTGAGGGAGATTTCCTTCCGAATCCTATCAATACTCTACATTTGAAGTAGTTCTACGCTTGATGTTTGGCTAACAGAGCCTATATAGTAAATAGTTCTTAGAAAATACCAAAAACATTTAGAAAATTAATCCTGAAGAAATCCAAAAATAGTGGAAAAAACCCTGAAGAAAGGTATCCTTGGTGAAAACTTGGCAAACAGGCGCCTTGATACTGCAAAAACATTTTAAAAAATAAAAAATAACAAAAAAATTGAAAAAGAGAAAAGTGCCTTGGTGACAACCTAGTAAAATAGGCATCCTGGTAGCAAAGAGAATAAAAAGTTTTTCCAAGTGGTGAAAACCTAGCAATCAGGTGTCACTTGTATTTTACGCTCCATCTATCAATACATTGCCGACACTAAGCCTTTATGATTACACCTGTGTGAAGAGTTGACTTTGTTTCCTTATGAAAATCTTATCCTTGCTTGGGATTTGTTTGCATTTCTGCCTTAGGATCAAGTCATTCCACATTGGGGGCATCTTTTTCTAGCATATTAGGTTGTGTCTGCTAGGTCAACATCAGGGATAACTTTAAGGAACTCCCCCCTCCCAAAATTTATAAAATTGTGGCGAATCACATGTCATTTGGGTGAAAAAAAAATTAATAGTGTTGGCGAATTATGCGTCAATCAATGGATATTTGGTGGCGAATTTTTTAATAGTTTAGCCAATTTTTATAAAATAATGGCGATTATAATTTTTTTTTTTAATAAAATTATTAATATTGATGGCGAATTATGTTTTAAAATATGGATATTGGTTGGCGAATATTTTAATGACCGATACCTTTTTTATAAAAAAATGGCAAAATTATTTTCCAAATAATTGAATTAATTTATTTGTTATGGCGAATGGTTTTCAGAAAGTTATAG